>APFE030933540.1:92701-121798 GCA_000404065.3 Pinus taeda
CCCCGCCCCTCTGTTCATCCTGGGTGCTTTCTTTGGGTGGGCGTGTTTTGTCCTTTCGAGCGTGTCGCTGGCAGCATTGTGTTCTTCCCTATTTTTTCGGGTTCCTCCTGTCTCTTTTTATGTCTAGCTTCTTCTTGTGCATTAATCTCATTTATTTTTATGTAGAATTTATCTCTGATATAGGTCTTGTTCCAGTTTTAGTAGTTTGATTCATTGGGTTATTATTATTAGTATAATTAAATTATGATGTATTTTTGGGTCTAATCTTATTTATATTTTATTTGTGATAGCTACCAAAAAACTATGGGCTTAATGATAGCTTAGATATATACATATGTGGTAGTCCTAGAAATAAATTAAATTATTTCCTCTTTTACTAGTCAAGCTAACCATCATTAATTAAAACATATTTATGTAAGTAATAACTTAATAAGAATATATAATTATTTATATATCTCAAATTATTCATTATGAATAAGTCATTTAAACATTAGTAATTTAATAGTAAAATAACCATCAATATTATGTTATTTAAACAAATAAATCTCTTTTGATAATATTAGCTCATTTATTCATCTAACCTAAATATAATATTATTATCTTATTATTATTAGATTTATTAATACAACGTAAATTACTCATTTATTAATTTATATAACTTAAATTATTCATTCAAAAGAAACCATTCAAAGTTTTAAATAACCATTAATTTATTTAAACAAATTTCTTGGGATAATATTCACTAATTCATTAATCTTACCTAATTTCTCTCATCTCTAGAATTAAAATAATAATATAATAAATAAGATTAAATTTATTTATGGCCTTGGTCCCAGAGTCAAATATAGTTGTTATGTAGCCGTTAGAGTCTCTGCTCAGCCTATTTAAATTGCTAAAGCCTGATCTGTTTCTTCAACTTGTCCTGACGATGAACCACACTAGTTGGTTCGAAACGCGTCGACAATAATCTTTTTATGTGATTTATGCCGAAGCTCTTTTTACAAATATGATGGATCACAGAAGCCTCAATTCTACAAGCATAGTATTTACAACAAAAACACAAGGAAATCAGCAGACGTATATTAGGTTATGATTTAACGTCACATCCAAAATACACCTTAAATCATTTACCATTTATTGTTCGGCGGTGACTGAACTCTGAAACAACATTTAGTATTTTATCCAGGTGTTGACTTTTGAACCAACATATACATGGTGCAACTTTAATAATCTCGTCTTATCATAACGAGCTTACCACGTCTTATCTTTCCGGTTATAGAAGCATCTGTACGAAAGAATATGTGATGATCGTGTCGACGCTATCTATACACAGACCTTGGCACGTCGCATATTTGCAATGATAAAATGACAACCTGTGAAGGTACGGATACGCTGTCTTATTGTATAAAATAACATGTGACCTAAATCCAAACTGGAAACCATGTTCGCTCCACATTCTATAGCGCCACTACTCACCATCAATTCTCCGTGCCCGTCCCCGCTTTACTGCCCTGAAACGCCAATGTCGAAGCTTCATCATCAGCACTCGAAATCAGCCCTCCTCCTCCTCCTCCTATTATTTTGGGCCTTAGCTGTTGTTACAGTAAGTGTGGATCTTGGGGTGGTTAACGAAATAGTGGGTGGTCAGAACCGCCGAAATGCCAAGTCTAAAGCATCGGGTTTTTATTGTCATCAACTTACAGTGGGTTTCTATTGTTGGAGTTGTCCAGCTGCTGAATCCATTGTGTTTGAGGCTGTGCGAAATGCATACATGAAAAATAGTGGAGTAATCCATTTTGTTTGAGGTTGTGCGAAATGCATACATGAAAAACAGTGGAGTAATCCATTGTGTTTGAGGCTGTGCGAAATGCATACATGAAAAACAGTGGAGTAATCCATTGTGTTTGAGGTTGTGCGAAATGCATACATGAAAAACAGTGGAGTAGCTCCTGGACTCATTCGAATGCATTTCCATGATTGTTTCGTGAGGGTAAGGCGCAATACTCATTAATCCATCCTACCATACATGAATGTATCAACATTTTCTCCTGCCTCTGCTAATACTTTATCACCTATTGCTTTCAGGGATGCGATGGGTCTATTCTTATAGACTCCACTGCCAACAATACCGCAGAGAAAGATAGTCCAGCCAATAATCCAAGTCTTTGCAGATTTGATGTCATTAACGCAACTGTTGAAATATTAATTTCAACTTGCCGTGCAGCATTTAAACGGCAACTTTAAAAACCATTCCCGAAACCATCAAAGCTCATCGGACCACTTTTGGTTTGCAAGTGGTTTTCGTACAAGCGCGCCCTATGCAATAGAATTTGGCCACGCGTCCAACTGTACGTCTTTAAAACCACTTTCCATCGGGACATAAAGTTCGGCTGAAAAGGGTCTCCCGATTTTGTTGTGAACCGTTCGATTTCATGAGGGCAAATCAACTATTGTTGGACTTCATCAAACCTACACCAAATGAATTTTGACATTGTGTGTTCGACTGAAAAGGGTCTCCCGATTTTGTTGTGAACCGTTCGATTTCATGAGGGCAAATCAACGGTTGTTGGACTTCATCAAACCTGCACCAAATGAATTTTGACATTGCCTAAAAGTTTTGTTTGACCACCGTAAAAATATTTGATGCAAAGTTATTGTGATAGGTAAAAGGTTGGTCGAAACTTTTAATTTATGACGAATTTAAAATAGGTATGGGCATGTCATATAGTTTTTAATTTTATTATTTTAAATTCACGGGTGTAAGTTTTTTGTTTTACTGAACAAGTAAAACACATTGTAATTTTTTTTGGTGTATTGTATTTTGGGAATGAAACGCACAGCTGTGCGAAGAAGTGAATATTGAAAAATACAGGGGAGCATGTAATGAAACAGGGGAAGCAGTGTGCAGGTGAAAAACACACACAGCAGTGTGAATGTAAAAATGGACTTATGAAATGAACTGAAGTTTGCACAGTAGTGCGAGTGTGAAGGCAGATGAAGTTCTATAATATGCAAAGTGCATAATGTGATTTTTTTACAGCAGTATATGTAAAATGTTTTCACAGCAGTAAATGTAAATGAGATTTTTACACACAGCAGTGTAAAATCTCAGGAGGAGACAGAGTAACTTTTGTTGTTGAATTTCTTTTGGTGAATCCCTCTGAGTGAAAGAGGATGAATTTTGTATCTGTCTTTTATTAATGAATATAAAGGCTTTTATGGGTGTGTAATACTCTGTTCTCAGAAATTTTTTAAGCTTCCCTGTGCAAAAGATCCTGGAGAAAAACAGAGCATTGTCTCTGCGTTCAGTTTGTTGGTTTGTTTTTGGGATTTCACTAGAAAAATCCCCAACAGTGGTATCAGAGCAAGTTCAGGCTCTTTGAAGGTGTCAAAGAAGCTGAAGGGAGGAGTTTTGTTGCAACAGTAAATCTTCTCCAGCAAAGTGAAGTCTCAGATAAAAAGAATCCAGGTACTCCTCAAAGTTTTTCTTTGTGTTACTGCTGAAGAAACAGTCAATATTTTAATACACAGTCAAGCATTTGAATCATAGTTAAAAAGTGCTAGAATGGCCAGCACCAGCATGGGTTTGTTTGTTAAAGTTAATACAATCAAGTTTATTTTTCTCAATGAGCTGTGTTTAATGGTTTATTTCATAGACTCCTTGATCACTATGATGAACATGATTTATTATGTTAGCTATGCAAGTGTTCTTTGATGTGTGCTTGTTTGTATTTGTAGGTTATTAAAAGGAAACTCTTTGAAGTTGTTGGAGCAAGGCTGCCACAAACTAGCGTTGGACTTAAGGTAGGGTATAAAACACCTCTTAGTTTTCATTAATGAATCGAAATATGTTTAGAGAAAAGTAGATTTTCTTGTCCTGCTTGTCGCTAGATATCAATTGATACTAGGGAGATCGGTCTTGTCTGCAAGAACGATTTATCCGCTTAACAAATTGGCGACTCCACTGGGGATCGAACCTAGAATCTCTGGTTTTGTAGACAACCTCAATCTCAACAACCCCAGTTTGGTCCGGTTAATCCTGGTTTTCCGGGAGGATATAATATTCCGAATGCAAATCCAATTCCAGGTTATCCTGGGTATCCTCCTCCTGGAGTTGGTCTTGTGTCCCAAGGTTTTCGAGACCCTAATCATCAGTTACCATTCATCGCAACTTTGGATTTACCTGACTTGTCGTGCCTTACAAACGATCCAATTTATTATCTTCCATATTGGCCACCAACGCCTAATAAGTTACCCAGTGATATTCCCAAGTTTGAGGGTAAACCTGGAGAAGATCCGTCGAACCATGTGATGACCTATCACCTCTGGTGTGCATCAAATTCCATTATAGATGATTCAATTCACTTAAGGATTTTTCAACGCACTCTAATTGGTCTTGCGGCTAAGTGGTACATTGAGTTGCCACGAAGCTCTTTTTATAATTTTAGTCAATTAACTACTTCATTCTTAACTCATTTTCAGTTGCCTGTCAGATATGACAATGGCATGGAATTATTAACTTCATTAAAACAGTTGACGTCTACATATATTTCAGACCATATTCATGAATGGCGGCGTCGACGACGTTTAGTGAAAGTTTATATCCCGGATCAAATTTTGGCAGAATGGTTCGTTAAATCCTTATTACCAAAAATCACTGAGGATGTAGCTAAGGCCGGAGTAGTTACTGAAGAGCAAGTAATTGCTCAAACTCAGTACCTTGACTTAGTTTATACGCAGTCGGGTACTTTACACGAAAAAATCCCCAATCTTCCCAAAAAAAGTCAAATAGCAGTAACTCCTTTAGGGTCTCATGCCGCTGATGGTATGATTGGTATAGTTAATACCAAAAGTAAGAAGAAATCCGCAAAGAATTCTTCTTCTATTATAACTTTACCAGATTCCCCGATAGGAGAAGCTTCCGCTAAAGTTCCTACCGATATTCATGTTGTAGAATCTTCTACGGCTAAATCCAAATCCGACGGTAAAAAGAAAGGGAAGAAGAAAAATAAGCAAAACGCAAAAGAGAAACCAGAAAAAATTGAATCTACTGACGAAAAGCGTAAACCTCGCTATCCTTGTCTCATCTGTGATGATGAGCATTTTACAAGAGATTGTACACATCGAGCTAAGGTTTCGAAAATCGTCAAAGGTTCTCAAACGCTTGCTGTCTTGAATGATCCTTTTCCGAGTCAAGATAGTAAGATGATAGGTTCTTCCTCAAATGCCTCAGATGAAACAATTATGATGATGTCCCATGTCAAGATTGCGACGCGATTGCAAGATTATGGAAGTAAGAATCCTGTTAGTGGTAAGGAACCAAAACCTTCTAGTTCCAACCCATCAATTTCAACTTCTCCTGGCTCCGATCCACTACAGATCGAGAAACCTAATCCAGACTTAGTAATCAAACTACCTGCTAAAGGTATACTTCGGAAGTCAACTTTCCATCCACATGCGAGAGCTTCTCAGAACTATAACATTGTTGAAGATTTAGCTATATCCCCTTCAACAATGTCGGCTTTGGAGGTGTTGCAATCATGTCCAACATAGCGTAAATTGCTTTTGTCTGCTATAGGAGTTGTTGATGTTCAAGATTCCAACCTTATAATCTCCGATTTAGAAAATAGTACACCTTGCTTACCTCATCAAATGGATTTCCAGATCCCAGTGTTAGTCAAAAACATGCCTTGTTTTCGGACTATGATTGATGAGGGAGCTTCAACGTGTGTTATGTCGATTTCGTGTTGGAAATCACTTGGTTCTCTGACACTCAACCAATCCCCGACGATTTTGAAGGCTTTTGACGGAAGAGGGTTTCATCCTTATGGCATTCTACAGGATTTACCTATAGGGGTAGAAGGCAAAACTGTTAATCTAGATGTGGAGGTGGTTGATGCCCCTCTAGATTACAACCTTCTTTTGGGTTGCAGTTGGTCTTACACGATGACTGTTGTTGTTTCATCGGTCTTTAGGCTCATTAAGTTCCCTCATAATGGAAAGATCGTTACAATAGATCAGTTGACTTACTTTTCATCCCACCCAGCCTCTTCTGAGAGTATTCAACATGTTGGTAAAACAGTTATCCCTTATAATGATGTTGGGGTGGGATTAGTCAAAGATTTTGGTTTGCTAGGAACTTTTTCCTTTCCTCCTCCGAACGTATCACCTCCTTTTGCAACCATTCATAAGATTTCAACGAACACTATTGTTCTTGATGATCCTTGGATCTTTTCTTCCGATTCCAAGGTAGACTCATTTGGTGATGCCATGCCCTTGAGTCCATTTGAAGTTGCATATCAGGTGGTACAGTCGTTTTCCAACTCTAGTTCAACCGCAATTGATCCAATGAATGTGGTCCATGGGGATTCACTTTCAATCTCAATCTCAGATTCAACAACCTTTTCTGACCCTGTTCATACTGATGAGCAGATTCGTGAGATTTTGTCTGTTGATGATTTACCATGGGAAGATCTTCATCGTCAATCTTCATTTTTACCTAAGCTTGATCATTTTTAAAATGATTTCTCATCTATTTTTACCACTGATTATGTCAAGGAACCATAGAATCCATTGAAACATCCAGATTCTGAGTTGAATTTGGGAAACATTTCTCGAACCATTCCTATTGACATTTCAGTGAAACTCGGAATTATTGAAAACATTCATATAGGTGCTTCTTGTACGAACAAGGAAATCCAAACTTATAAATCCCTATTTCAAGAATTTCGTGACGTGTTTGCCTGGTCATACGAAGAAATGCCAAGAATCGATCCATCAATTGTTGTCCATGAAATCAAAACTTACCCGGATGCTAAACCCGTCCGGCAACGTTTGCGTCAAATACACCCAAGAAAAGTTGTTGCTATTAAAGTTGAAGTTGAGAAATTACTTAAAGTAGGTTTCACATATTCGATTCCTTTAACGGATTGGGTAGCAAATATTGTTCCTGTTAACAAAAGGCAAGGAACGATAAGGATATGTATTGATTATAGGGATATTAATCGAGCCTGTCCAAAGGACAATTATCCAAATCCCTATATCGATCAAATAATTGATGATTGCATCAGCAGTGAAATGTTCTCCTTTATGGATGGATTTTCCAGTTACAATCAAATTAACATACTCCCTGTTGATCAACCAAAAACGGCTTTCATTTGTCCATGGGGGACCTTTGCTTATTGCAAATTACCTTTTGGGTTGAAGAACGTCGGAGAAAATTTTCAAAGGGCTATGTCTTACGCATTTCACGACATCAAGCACATTGTGTAGTCTTATCTCGATGATTTACCTACTCATTCATTACGTAGAGCCGATCATCTCACTCATTTACGAGCCATTTTTATGAGATGTAGGCATTATCGAATTAGGCTGAATCCACACAAATGTGTTTTTTGTATAGAAACGGGTTGCTTACTGGGATTTGTTGTTTCAAAAGCCGGCATTCGTGTCGATCCCTCGAAGGTTGAAGCCGTTGTTAAATTACCTCCGCCTTCGATTCTTTGCCAACTCCAAAGTTTGCAGGGGAAAGTAAACTTTTTATGTCAATGCATTCTTAACTACGTCGAGATAACGAAAGGTTTTACCAGGTTGTTGAAGCTGAACACTCCATTCTTTTGGGATGAGATAGCTCATAAATCTTTTGATGCACTTAAACACGCGTTGACCCATGCACCGTTATTGCATCCTCCCAACTACAACCAGGATTACTTTTTGTACCTCGTCGCTTCTCATTCCACCATTGGAATGGTTTTAGTTCAGGAAGATGAATTCAATGTTGAACATGTGATTTACTATCTTAGTCGATCTTTGAATCCAACCAACCTTAAGTATTCACATGTGGAGAAATTGGCCCTGGCAACTGTTCAAGTTGTCCAGCATTTCCGTCACTACATTCTACTACGCAAAACCACAGTCCTTTCTGACGCATATTTTGACCCTATGACATATATTTTGAATAAACAATTGCTAGGGGGCAAGTATTCCAAATGGATCGTTATTCTACAGGAATTTGACTTGGAGTTTGAAAAATCCAAGTCAAATAAGTCTTTGGTTTTCGCGGAGTTAATGTCTGACTTCCCGCGTTTTGATACTGAAACTGTGGCAGAAGAATCCCTTGTGGATGAATCTTTGTTTCTTATTAGTACCCTTGATCCATGGTATGGGAATATAATCGTCTATCTCCAAACCTAATCTTTTTGGCCTGAAATTTCATGTTCTGAATGAAGGAAAATACATTTCCAATCCCAACAGTACAAAATTATTGGAGACTCTATCGTCGTGGAGTGGATTCTGTTTTCCGTCGTTGTTTAACTCATGAGGAAGCTGAAAAGGTTCAAAATGACTGTCACTCTGGAGCATGTGGTGGTCATATGTCTGGGTATGCCATAGCTCAAAAGATATTACACGTTGGTTATTTCTGTCCATCCTTATTTAAAGATTGTATAAATGCAATCCAAAAATGCCACAATTGCCAAATTTTTGATCGAAAGATGCGTGCTCTACCTACTCCTCTCCACCCTATAATTGTCATTGGTCCTTTCGCGAAATGGGGTATCGATTTTATTACATGTAACCCTTACTCGACCGGGGGGCATGCGTATATCATCCTTGCTGTAGATTATTTTACCAAGTGGGCCGAGGTGATGCCTACATTTTCAACAGACGGCAAAATTGCTGCTATTTTCGTTTTCAATCATATAATTGCTAGGTTTGGTCTTCCTCAAGCGATTATCATTGATCATGGGATCCATTTCCAAAACATCATGATGACAAAGCTAGCATATTAACTTAGCCTGCGTCACGATAGCTCTACTCCATATTACCCACAGGCTAATGGATTGGTTGAGGCAATCAACAAAGCTCTAGTCACCATGATCCGACGAATCATTGGTATTCATCGGTCGAATTGGCATAACATGTTATTTTCAACACTTTGGGCATACTGCACCTCAGTCAAAACATCAACAGGTTTCACTCATTTTTAGCTTGTTTACGGGTTGGAAGCCGTATTAACCATTGAATGCAAAATTTCGTCGTTGTAAATAGCCATAGAATTACTTCCAGCCAATTCCAAAGAGGAAAAACGTTTGTTGTACTTATCTCAATTAGATGAGAATCAGTGTGATGCTGTGTAGAGCCTCTATTCTACACCTACTTATCTACCATTTTCCTCAATCTTTCCTTATCTTTCCTTCACTTTTGCCTCATTTTCACCATAAATCCACCCAGATCATTACATTAGGAGTTATTAAGCATGATCAAGCAAGTTTTGCTAATGGATGACTATTTGTTTAGATTTTGACTTACTTGCAGGAATCCCGCAACTATCTGATGATCCCGCAGCTATCTGATGATCCTGCAGCTATCTGAAGATCTTGCAGCCTTTTTGTTAAACGCAATGCTCCACGTGTCGGTTTTCCAGATGAGCCACATGGGTACTTAGGTGTCAACGTGCTCGAGGTTCCTGTCCCATTTTTCCAGCCATCCACGTCATCTTTATCCACGATCAAAGCTGGGCAAGTCACGGTCAACTCAAGGCTGTTTAACGGTGATTGTGAGCTTCTTGGTCACGTCATCTTAAACGGTGATTTGTCCACGTTCTACAGATGGCAGGGGACATGATCCAACATGCGATTCATTACCCATGACGACAGAACCACTAAACTCATCCACGCAGCCGTATGAAGTGTCAAGATACCATCAATACGCATAACAGTTTGTTGCTTTTCAGTTAATCAGTTGCACGAATAGGCTATCTTAGAAATCTCTATAAATAGCTGCGTCTGTGTACGCTCATTAGACTTTTATCAGTTGTAATTTTATGAACCTGTGTTACATTTAAAAGCATTTGTGAACTCTGTGTTTTAGTGCTATCCTAGCACTCTGTTTTGTACATTTTCTGCAAATGAAGGAATAGACATAGCACTGTTTTGAAGTTTCCAGATCTCTGAGTTTTTCTTGTGGCTGAATGGACAGAGGGCCCCTGCTCATTTCTGCCACTGTAAAGTATTTTATGTGCAGTATCTTTTCCTTTATTTATTCATTTCCTTAAGCATGTATAGTTTCTTTTATTTGTTTTCCTTTCTTTCAAGCTGATCAGTGTTATTTCCTTGCAGATTTCTTTTAGCCCGGGATTTATGTGTGTATTTGCTTTAATGTCTAATGGTAGTTGCAGTTGTCTTATTCATGATGCTGCCCTCTTTACTTTGTTTTTTCTAGACTAGCTTTAGTGTAGTTTTATAAGTTGGATGCTAACTAATTTATGCTCTCTTTATCATGAACGGCTTATCTTTCAAGAGAACAGAACATTGATTAATTGCAGCTTGTATTTGAGTAGACTTGGCTTGTGATACTAACACTTTTTTCCACTTGTTACACATAATCACATATGTAGGAAGCAGTATGTTGGAAAAGGCTTAGTAGTGTTACAATTTGTCAATTAGAGTAGATTAGAGTTTTTATCAATTCTTGGATTTGTCTTCAGCTACCTTCTAATCGTGTTTTATGCAAATAGGCGATAGAAGCAGAGAGTTAGAAGGAGATCATCACTAACAACAATCCTTGAAGTGATTTTCTTATTTCTTTTATTTGCAGCAGTATGGATAGAGACTAATGCCATTGGATTGTGGTCATTTACTTTCAAGTCATTTTGATTTATTCATTCTTTTCAAGTTCTTTTCTCTTACAAATTCAGCAAGCAATTAGAAATCACCATCATACACACACTTTCACTCATATAGAGATCACCTTCACACACTTGCACTCATTTGTCTATAATCATCATTCCATTTTAGGAAGACAAGTTAATCATAAACAACCCCCCTAAACAACAAAAGCTCTAAGGAAGTTACTTAAGTACATACAGTACACCCTCACTTCATCAGCTTACGAGCCCTGGGTTGACAATTAATACTAGCAATTTAGATAACAATAAATTGACTAAACAGTTTCCTTAAATGTTTATGAGACTAAGGATCAAAGTCCCCAGTATGGTCACCAGAAATATTATCACTTTGATATTTCTTTTGAAGTATGAAGAAAGAAAAACCAAAGGTAACCACAATCCACTTTTGGAGATTAGGACCTAGCCTTCCTAATGCTGAGAGATGGCTCTCTCTTTATAATTTAACTTTGTTTTAGTTAAGATGATGTTAGGCTAGTTGTTGCTTGCAATTGGTTTTTTTTTTTTAAATTTAGTGGTGGGATCACTTTACTTAGATGGATAGAGGTTTGGCTTATACCATTGGGCTATGGAGTTGGATGTCTAGCAAACAAGACTGGATTCAATTCTAAAAACATTTTCTACAAGGCAAGATAAATGAGTTAGTGCAGATCATAGAGGCCCAATGGTGAATGGCTTCAAATCGGATCCGGGGAGAAATTAAGCGTTCCCTAGGCCAAACTTTGGAAAGAATGAAAGAAGTCAACCAGGATGGGAGATAAATTAAGGGTTCTCAAATCCAGGTATCAGATGAAAACATGCAAATAAATAACTCTGTAAAACAGAGTGTAATTAAACAAATTTTGACTGATATTTCCAGTTAGTTCATTTATATTTTATAACACATTTAAGATTATAAAAGCACATAATAAAGGTAACACAATCACACAAAGAAAGTACTTTTATTACTTTCTCCAGTCTCTTGACTTGAAAATGTTACAATCACCCTTAGGTTCAAGATCACAATAACTCTACAAATGTAAAATAATCCGCCATAATACTTCGAATTTTGAAGTATTTATACAAAAGGAATTACAAAATATTTGAAATTGTATTCATAATTAATCTAGAAAAAAAAGAAATATCTTCTTCCAAGAAGAAAGAGACAACTATTGAATGGTTTCATGTTGTCCCTTTTATTTTGGTTCTACTAGCTACAGAGTTTGATTTTTAGGCCTTTATGCTGCTAGGTTGTTTGTCTTTCATGCTAGATGCTCTGTTTCACTCTAACCTTTCACTTGATACTCTTTTATCTGATACACTTTAACCCTACTAACCTATCAATATCCTTTTACCCTATTGTTTCACTTTTTACTATACATTTATAATTTACTATGTTTTTACTATAGTAAATCATTCAGTTTTTTCCATATTTCTTCATCTGGTCATTGAGTTACAGCACCAAGTCCATCATCTCTTTATGATTTGTCTGGATTTCCAGGACTTCTTTTGTTTGTGGGTGTTTTAACTGAGGTAGCTTGAGTTTTTTCTTGACAGCCAAAATATCCTCATTCTTCTTCTTGATTAACTATTCAACAACTTTGATGTCATTTGGGTCATGGCCCATTTCAATAACCAGTTCTTCCAAGGAATTTATCTTGGTGTCTTTGGTGCTAGAGGAGGCCTTTTTAGTTTCTACTGGGTCGTTAGATTGTTCAATGAATCTTTCAGTTTGAATTCTTCCATGGAACACATATTTCATTAAAATTGGAAAATTTATATTACAAATACATCACTAGAGTTGAGATTTTTGGTTATTTTGAAATTCTAGATTCATTGTTTAATTCTAAATTTAATGACATATGTGTTATGGCCTTTTCTGTGAGGGTCGAGTAGATAATTTCTCCAGCCTACTTGTGAAATTTGATCTCATATATGGGATGAACATCCGTGGCCAAGACCTCAAAGTTGGTCTTCTTCTAATCTGCTGAGGTTTTGGGTTGCTCTACAGTGGGTTGTAGGAATGACACCTACATTTTTATTTCTTTGATTTCAAAGGCTGACATCAATCTGTTTTAGTTTTGTGGTGTCATCCTCAGGTACTTGGCAGATGTGTCGGCCTTCAGCTTTTCATTCCTCATTTTAATTTCGTTAAATATTTATATGATGTATGTTTCCTTGTCAGCTGGCACAAAGGAAGATACCTCCACACTCTTCTTTCTCTGTATAATCTATGTGTTGGAAGTAGATGGTCACTCTGTCTCTGTTGATGCAGTTGCCTCTATTTTCTATTTACTACTCTACCCCATTTCTTCAGTGTCAATCCTTTCTTCTGAAGCAATATTTTCCTCTTGCCCAGACAGAGAATTCAATTTGGGCCTTTTGTTTAGCTTCAATTGCTCATCAGTGGTCTCCATAGCAGAACTTGATGCTTCTTCCCTGTTTCTTTTAGGATTATTCTCCTCATTGAGAAGGGTCTGAATGACAAGAGTGATGCTCATTGGCTATCCCAACTTTGGAACCTGCAGGAAAGAGGTCTGGTCAAATTGTTTATCTAAATCCATCATGGTGTTCTCCACATCCACCACTGTGTTGTCTATGTCAATCAACGTATTCTCTATCAAATCTCACTGATTAGCATACTGTTCAATGTCAGGTCTTGGGTAGTGGATGTAAGGTCCCAGCTTGACCTTTTGTCTAAGCTTGTTTATAACCCCATGAGGGTCATAATGCCATAGGAAACTATTCTTGAATTTCAATTCTTGGAGCATCTTATTCGCCTCAGGTCCAGCCTCTCTCTTGTTGCAGATGAAAGGGCCCATTTTGTTTTTCATCTGAAATTGTGTCTTCTTCCTACCAGCTAGGAAGTTGGCCTCATCTGCAACTATCATTGCCTGAAGTATTCAAGGGAAAATATCCTCATAGAGAGGTATTTTGGCAATATGTAGGGTACTAGCTCACAACCATAGATCCTGATTTCAGTGTAATTCTGGTAGAGGTACCAATCTCCCACTTTTCTATTATTGGCTAAATGTAGTACTCTTTTAATTTTTGGGCTAATTCTAGGCTGAGTCTTAGAAGTCAGCATGTTCATAACTAGGTGTACAAAAGAGTCTATGAAGTCTTTGAATGAGGTGGAAAAATTGTGGACCAATGGTGTCCAAAGGATAACTGATCTTTCCTTTCCCTTCGTGTTCAATTTCTGGATCTTCAAAGGGAATTTATCTGTACGGTAGTAGGGGAACATATGAAACAACACTGAAGAGTATTTGAAAACTCTTTTAGTGGGAAGTCTAGTGAGTTTTTCATGCATTTTGTCTGCGATGAATTGGGCATAATCATACAAAATGGCAGGAGGCTTACCTGGAGTGAAAATGGACAAGAAGGCCATGATGACCTCATCCACAAACTCATCTGATGTGCATCCTAGGATGCATGAAATCGTGGTGATTATTCTCCTGCTAGTCTCTAAAATAATAGTGGAAACAAAGGGTAGAATGTCTTTAGGAGTATGGCACTCCTTAGTGATGAAGTTTTGAAATATTTGTTTGATCCTCTCAGGGCCCAATGTGATGTATAGGTCCAATAGGTGTCTAATGGACAAAGGAGTCAAATGAGAACTAGGCTGGATTTGCAACATTTGGTTGATGGATTCAGCAGTAATACTCAATAAAATCTCATGGTTTGGTGCCTCAATGGCCCTATGGCTTGGAGCATAACAGGCTTGGAAAAAATGTTCTATGTCTAGGAATGGGTGGCCATTAGGGAATGTATACTTGGGCAGATTGGATTCCCAAAGGTTTATATCATCAGCATGGTTTAAGAACTTATCTTTGGCCCAACAGTGGATCCTTAGAAGGTGGCATGGGGTAGTAATATCTTTGATTTGGAAGTCTTTGTCTGCCAGGGCCAGGTGATCAATGTCTAAATGAGTGGTTGTCACTGGTCTAACATCTAGAGAAGTCTAGGCAACCATTTATGCAATAAAGTGTGGAAATTTGGGTTATATGGCTATTAGAAGTGAAGTTTTGACAATTCTGTAACAACAGTAGGGTATCAACAGTTTGTAGGTAGGGGTTTTAATAGTCTAGGAGGGGAATACTCACAATTTAAAAGGGAATTCAATCAAATTCATTCAATTATTTAAATGAGAGGGCTATTCTTGGGTTTCTGCTTAAATACATGGAATTTTACAGTCAGGGTTGCAAACTAGTTTAAAATTGAGGTCTGATGAGGCTTCTGCGGCTTCAAGGTGTGCACTGATGGTGTTTTGGAATATTTTGGCAGTTGGTAGCTGGTCTCATGAGCTCTGAGGGCGCTGGTGTGATTAGGAGGCTTTAGTAGTGCAAACGGGTGAAAAAAGGCCAAAAATGGGGTATGTGGGCTTTTAACTGGGAGCGGTTAGAATTGGCGAGGAAATTAAATGAATAGTGGCAGTTTTGCTTTATGGCAAGGAGGCAGTATTGGAGGGCATCACACCATTTATTAGGGTTAGGCGGTATTTTTCTGAGCAAACATGATGTATGTGAGAGGCTGACACATAGCAAAATGGGCCCGAGCAAAACCACCCATATCGCGTGCTCTCGGGCAGTTAGATCTAGGGGTGGATGATCCAATGACCGTTGTGTGGAAATTTGCACAGTTGGCTGATGAGGTAATGGTCAGCGGGACCCATGGGATTAATTACGTTTAAGCATAATCAACCCATGATTAACTATGGGTTTATAAAGTAGTGTAGGTTTATGGAATATAATTGGTGAAAACGAATTTTCGGGGTTAATCAAGTAATGCAGGGTGGGGGGGGGCGGGGGAAGTTAGGATAAGAGGTTTAGTGGGTCTTTTAGGGAATTTAACAAAGGGAAAGCAATTTTTCCAAGGGGAAAAATGGTTTCACACTAGCAGAAAATGATTTTAGGAAAGGGGATGAATGTAAAATGTAAATGGTTAGGGATTGTGTGAAACTAAGGGGTAGGAGTCAAAGTGAATGGAAATGGTGTATTCACAAGCCATGAAGGGGTAAAAGGGAAATTATTAAGTATATAGTGGGGGGTGAAATGAAATGAAGGGGAAGTTATGAAAATAAGCTTATGAATATGCTTTTCACTTTGATAACTACTCCTACACACTGAAAGACATAGTTAAGCATGATAGTAGTGGTTATACTTCAAATGACCTGTATTTCTGCAACCTTTCTTCTACCTACCCTTTTACTTACCCTAACATTTTTTGCTTCACTTTGGTGGGTGCAATTAAGCTAGCAAACCCATTTCTTTCCTTTTTCTTATATATAATAAACTATCTACTTCTAACCTTATATTTTCTAAGGGCTCAGATTAAACTGATGAGCTCCTTTTATTTCTCTACCTATCTACTAATATGCCAAGATTAAACTGTTTGTTCAGATTTTTATTCTCTAACTATAAACATGAAATTCAAAGTATAAAATAGTCAAGATTAAGCAGTTTGACTATCATGGGTTGTGGCATGTATGACAAGCTTCACACAACCATTATTTAAGATAGTGAAGTAAAGAGTAGTGGCACTTGGACTTGCACACTTTTATGATCTGCTTTTTGTTTGGGGTTCATATTTTTTCATTATTTTATCTTTTCTTATTTTTCTTGTCCTTTGATATTTCTTTTAAGACATACACTCTTTACATTTTTTAATTTTAATATGGAAAACATTTGAATAAAGCAAATGTATGTACAATATTACAAGACTTAACCTTAGCCAATTCAAAAATTATGAATCCTATCACTGTAGGACTCTAACAAGGATAACAAGAGAGTAAAAACTCAGGATACAAATGACAAGGATAATGTAGTGCCACACAAGAAGTTCAATGCAACCAACATAGGACATGGATTTCAGTCTCATGAGCACAACAAGGATGATGGTAAGAAGACTTTATTGTGTTGGACTTATGGCAAGTATCATCGTAGGAGAGATTGTTGACAACATCAGGGTGGAAGACTATAGATTTACAGTGCTAAGGAAGCACAAACAGTTGGGGATATCAAACAAAGTATTCCTTCAATTTATGCAGCATTGGATAATAGGTAGGCTAATCATTAGGAATTCATTATCGAGATGGAAGGTAAGATTTATGATCAAGTTATTTCTATTTTGATTGAATTTGGATCTAACTATAGTTATATTAGTCCTGACCTGCTGGATAAGTGTTGCTTGAATAAAGAAGTGTGTGTAGAGTCTTGGTTGGTGTAGTTGGATACGTGTACTAAGAAAAGAGTTAATCATTGGGTAAGATCTTGTGCATTTGAGCTAAATGGTATGTATACATCATCACATCTAAATGTGATTATGTTGGGATCATACAATATGCTTTTGGGTATGGATTGGTTTTAGGTTCACGAGACTAAGGTAGATTTCTATGATAAGGCTTCTGAGTGCTTGGATGATGATGGAGAGAAGAGAATATCACAGGGTAAGAATAAACCTACATCTGTGAGAATGGTTAAATCTATGCAGGTGAAGCGCAATAGCAAGAAAGGTTGTGTATTGTTTATAATTCATATTTCTAGTGGTAAAGGTAAGGATGTTGAGGAAGAATAAGTCTTGAAGCAGTATCAAGTTTTACAACAGTTTCATGATGTATTTGCAGCCAAGATTTCATCATTTCCTCCTCATAGGGAGTGGATTTCTCTATTGGGTTGTTACTAGGAGCAACACAGACATAAGGGCACCTTATAGGATGGGCACTCTAGAGTTGGTAGAACTAAAGATGTAGTTGAAGGAAATGCTTGACAAGGGATACATTAGGCCAAGTGTGTTTCCTTTGAGTGCACCAGTTTTGTTTGTGAATAAGAAGGATGGTACTCTTAGGTTGTGTATCGATTAGAAGTAACCGAATAAGGTGAATATTAATAACAGGTACCCTTTACAACTGACTGATGAATTATTTGATCAGTTGAAGGGAGAAACAATGTTCTCTAAGATTGATTTTAGATAAAGATATCATCAGGTACACATCAAATAAGAGGACATCTACAAGTGTTATTAAACCAGCTCACAAAAAGATAGAAAACAAAGATCAATGACTTAGAAATTAGCCTCTTTGAGGGGGAAACCACCTTTACATTACACAAATGAGTAATTATTGGATGATACAAATGACAAAACCTACTTTCTATATATAGGAGTCTAAGGGGTCACAATATAACCAAAGGAGACCTATCAATAATAATATAAGGGCACAAAAATAACAATAGTGGGCTTCTATGGGGCACAATAATAACAATATGGGGACAATAGGGGCACAACAATAACAATAAGGGATACAATGACAATAGTAATGGGGGAATCACTAGTATTATATGGACCTAACATGCCCCTATCCTTCAAAAAAGTGTTCTCCTCAATGCTTGAGTAGTTTTGGATGCTTCTGTATAAAATTCTCATCCTCCCATGTGGAACCTTCAACACGTAAGTTCTTCCACTTGATGGGATACTCTAAAATTAATCGATTTCGTAGATGTTGAGTTCTTTTTCCTTTGACTGCTTCAGGTTCCAATATGATTTTTTCCTTCCTGATCAAGTTCTAGCAATATTGTTTGAAATGGGAGCTTGGCACCTATAACCTTCTTTAAGCATGAATAATGGAAAATTGGGTGCACTCAGAAAGTTGCAGGAAGCTCCAATTTGTGTGCCATAGTACCTATCTTTCGCAACGCCTTGTATGGACCATAATACTTTGGTGATAATTCATTATCCTTCTTAGCTTTCTTGAGGGACATTTGTTTATATGGTTGTAGCTATAGGAATACCCAATCAACTACATTAAAACTTCTTTCGTTGCGATGTTGATCTACCTGCTATTTCATTCTATTTTGTGCCAAGGTGAGGTTATCCTTTAAGAGTTGGAGAATGTGTTGTTGATGCTAGATGTGATCTTCCACTACTTGAACCTTAAAAGTTTCTCTTAAATATGATGTGATGGATGGTGGATGATATCCATAAAGTTCCATAAATGTGGTCATTTTTGTTGTAGTATGGAAGGAAGTTTTATACCACCATTTAGCTAGAAGCAACCATTTGACCCATTATGTTTGTTTATCAGATACAAGGAAACAAAGATATACTTCCAAACATTTGTTTACTATTGTAGTTTTCCCATCATATTGAGGATGATAAGATGAGATATGAGATAACTGAGTACCAAGAAAATAAAATAATTTTGTCCAAAAATTTCCAGTGAAAATGGGATCTCTGTCACTTACAAGAATCTTTGGGTTTCCATGTAGATTTTGAGTTGTTTCCATAAATGCAATAGAAAGTGTACTTGCTTTAAATTGATGAGATAATGCGCAAAAGTGTGCATACTTGTTAAGTATGTCAACTACCACCATGATAAAACTCCTTCCTTCAGACTTGGGTAAACCTATGATCAAATCCATTGAAACCAACTGCTAACATTGGCTTCAAATGGATAAAGGTTGTAGTAGACCCGGGGTCTTAATTTTTTCAACTTTATTTTGTTGGAAACCCAAACATTCCGCCACAAAATTTTGAATATCCGATTTAAGGCCATCCCAAAAAAATTCCTTCTTAACCATGTGGTAAGTTTTTAGAAATCCTAAGTGCCCTCCTAAGGGAGGGGTGTGCAATTCCCTAAGAATATTTTGTTTGAGTTGGGAATTCTTATATACGTATAACCGATCTTTTTACCACAACAAATTTTTTTTCCAGAAAAATGTATCAGATGTACTGGGATCCTGTTGTAACTTTCGAATGAGTGCCCACACTTCTTTGTCATCCTTCCATTCATCCCTTGCTTCATTTATCCAATATGGTTGAATAATATAAATGGTGTAAAGAAATGCTTCCACATCCTCAGCCTTTCTTGAGAGTTCATATGCCACAACATTTTTCTTCCCTTTTTTGTAGATGATTTCAAATTCATAACCCAACATCTTTGTGACCCATTTTTTCTTATGAAAATAATCTTTGTTCTGAAAAGTATTTAAGACTATCATGATCTTTTTTTACCTTCAAGTGTTTTCCCATTAGGTAGGGTTGCCATTTCCTAAGTGCATGTAGTATTGCCAACATTTCCTTCTCATAAATAGCTTTGTATAAATACTTTCCTTTGATTTGACAACTTTCAAAAGAAATGGGTCTTTCTTCTTGCATTAAAACAACACCAATTCCATTTCTTGAGGCATCACATTCCATAATAAAGGTTTTTGTGAAGTCCAGTGTAGCTAAGATTGGTGCTTGGCACATTGCCTCTTTAAGATGTTCAAAGGCCTTCCTTTCTTCTGGAGTCCATCAAACTACATCTTTCTTCAATAATGTTGTTAGAGGTGCTATTATTCTCCCATAATTCTTAACAAACTTGCGATAATACCCTGTCAAACCAAGAAATCCTCATAGATTCTTATGGATGTGGGGATTTTCCATTCCTTAATGGTCTTAATTTTGCTAGGGTCTACCTTAACACCTTCATGAGATACAATATCACCCATATATTCCACCTCTTATACTCCAAAGAACCATTTGGAGCTTTTTGCATATAATTGTTTATCCTCCAATAGTTTGAGCACCCTATCAACATGTTGAAAATGATCCTTCCAAGACTTGTTGTAGATTAGTATATCATCAAAAAATACTAAGGAAAATTTTCTAAGGAAGGGTTTGAAAATGGAATTCATCAAACCTTGAAATGTAGAAGGTGCATTGGTGAGGTAAATTGATCCATGAAATTCATCTAATAATTCATTAATGACAGGAATGGGAAATTTATCTTTAATAGTGAGGTTATTGAGCTCCCTATAATCTGGACACATGCACCATGATCCATCCTTCTTGTGAACCAATACTATTGTAGCAGAGAAAGAACTTTGACTAGGTTGAAATATACTAGCCTCTAGCATTTCTACAACCATATGTTCAATTTCACTCTTTGGGCATGGGGATATCTGTAAGGACTGATGTTTGAAGGAACAATTCTTGGAATCAAATGAATAGCATGATCATGATCATGAATAGGTGGGAGGTCTTTGGGCGTCTCAAATACCTTGGAATGATTATCCAAGACTTTTGGATATCTGGAGAAATAGATGATTTCAATGTGGGAACCTTTAGTGAAAATAATTGTGCAATTATGCCTCGTTGTTCTTTCTTTAGAAGCTTTGTCATTCTGTTAGAGCTTATTATCTTTCCTGGTTTCCCTGTTATACCCCTTAATTCAACTTCCTTTCCTTTTGAAGAAAAGTTCATGAAAGGTTCTTGAAAATTAAAGGTTATTGTACCCAAGGATTGTAGCCATTAGACTCCTAGTACAACATCAGCACCACCCATTGGAATGGAAAGCATTGGGCTATCAATACATATTCTCCCATGGATAGCTTGATATTATGGTACTTTCCTGAGAAATTTATGGTTCCTCCACTTGCAACCATAACTTGACACTCTGGTGCTGGATATAGGAAGCAATTCAATTCCCTGGCTATTTTACAATGAATAAAATTATGGTTACTACCTGAATCAATCAACACTATTAACTTTTTCTTCTTGATATTCCCTTCTATCTTGATAGTTTGGGGAGTGTTAATTCCAACCAATACATTACAAGATATGGTTGGATTCATTTCTTCATTCTCTAGGGTTTTTTCCTCGTGCGTATCCTCTTCTTTTGACATTTCTTATTCCTTTTCTTCCTCCTCTTCACAATCTATGTAAAATAATTTCTTCTCAGCACACTTATGACCTTTAGTGTATTTGATAACACAATTGTAACAAATACCTTTTGCTCTTTTTTCTTCCAATTTTTGTGCTATCAACCTTGTAGGTTGTGGATGTCTAGGGGCAACAACACTTCCATCTTTATGATTGTGAGTGGTAGGCTTCCTTGTTGCCATAATTTTTCTTTCCATTTTTCTTGCCAACCTGAATGCCTTCTCCAATGAATCGGGTTCCCAAAGGCGAACATCATGTTGGATGCTATCCTTTAAAGCCACTATGAACACATCAATCCTATGATCCTACAGAATATCTTTTACCCTTATATTCAATTTTTGGAAGTCCTCAATGTGCTCCATCATTGAACCCTTTTGTTTGAGATTTATCAATTGGCTAAAAAAACGTGTTGCTTTTTATATCCTCATAATGTGCTATCATTTCATCCATAAAAATAGCCCAAATGACAATTTGTATATGAGAGCAAAGCCATTGATACCATACAAATTGATTTTGTTCCATATATAAAGTTGCAATGCGTACCTTCTGTGTGTTTTGCACAATATG
This sequence comes from Pinus taeda, assembly GCA_000404065.3. NCBI lineage: Eukaryota > Viridiplantae > Streptophyta > Pinopsida > Pinales > Pinaceae > Pinus > Pinus taeda. The sequence goes on from APFE030933540.1 coordinate 114,633, forward strand.
GAGATCGAAAAATTGCTCCATTTGTAGTATCCATGATATGATCCTTGCCGTCAAACTTATTCATATCGATCTTTTGAACATGGTGGTTCTTTGATCCAATGTTAGTGTATATGAAATCATTATTAACATTTATTGTGTTCTCATCATGAGTTTCCTTTAATCCTTTCGCCATTAGTAAGCATTTTTTGTAGAAAATTTGTCAAATTTGTCTTCAAATCTTCCATCTTATATTCCACACCTTTCTTTAAATCGTCCATATTGGATTCCATGACATCCATCTTAGCTTCCACGCCATCCATATTAGCTTCTACGCCTTTCTTTAAACCATCCATCTTAGCTTCCACGCCATACATCTTAGCTTCTACGTCTTTCTTTAAACCATCCATATAAGCTTCCAAGCCCTACATATTAGTTTATACGTCTTTCTTTAAACCATCCATATTAGCTTATGTTACCTTTTGTGTGAGTGAAATTTGTTGCACTTGGTCTCGTAATTTTGATATATCATGTTGCATTTCTTCCTCTTCTTCATGAGTCATGCTACAACTTTCAGGTTGCTTACTGGGTGTTTCCATTTTCTTTCTTTGGGGCATCAATTATTGATAATAATGCTTCACTATGACCTTTTAATTCCTTCAAACTAATTTTTCAAACCAAAATTATGCAAAATTAGAAAAAAAAAAAAACTACACACCTTTTTGCACTTTGTAGGAACTCAATTTTGAATCTGTCGTATCTCTATAATTTTGGATCTCCAAGGTCAAAAGTAGCTTCTATCAGTAACCCTCTGAGTACTCTTTCTAACCCTACAAGTCTAATCAAGATTGGATTCTCCAATGAAAATTTATGCCAAGTCTCCCATGATGACCTGATTGTAGACTCGTTTAGTAGAGCGTGCTTGTACAAAGTGCCACGTGTCACTATTTTGATCTTAGGATCTGAAACATATACATAAAAAACTACAGTCCCTCCTCTTTTTGTAAATTCTTATGAAATTTCAATCTGATGCTTAGAAAAAATGTTATGACAATTTTCCCGAGGTCACTTGTTTGAAATATAATTTGGGATCTTGTAAACACCCTAACTTCCTTGGATCATATCTCCAAAAATATAGCAAGAAAATATCTGAAATTCTGACCTAAGTTGTAGAGAGGTTGCGGCTCAAAAGGGTTTTTTGTTTCGCTTCTGAAACATTGTAGAAAAAAAGTGATAGCGAAAATGCCACGATGACCTATTTGGAGAAGCAAAACCCTAAAGTCCAAGCTCTGATACCAAATATTATGAAACCAACTCACAAAAAGATCAAAAATATCGATCGACGACTTAGAAATCAGCATATTTGAGGGGGAAACCTCCTTTACATTACACAAATTAACAATTCTTGGATGATACAAATGACGAAACCTCCTTTCTATATATAGGAGTCTAAGGGGTAACAATATAACCAAAGCCGACCTAACAATAATAATATAAGGACACAAAAATAACAATAGTAGGCTTCTATGGGGCACAATAATAACAATATGGGGATAATAGGGGAAAAACAACAACAATAAGGGATACAATGGCAATAGTAATGGGGGAATCACTAGCGTTATAGGGACCTAACAAGAAGACTTCTTTCTAGACCAAGTATGGGCATTATGAGTTTGTTGTGGTTCTTTTTTCTTTAAATAATGCTCAAACTACTTTCATGTGTTTAATGAATAGTGTGTTGCAGCCTTTTTTGAACAAGTTTGTGATAATATTCATTGACAACATATTGATATATTCTAAGAATCAAGATGAAAATGCAGAACATTTAGCAACAACGTTGAAATTGCTGAGACAGCATCAATTGCATGCCAAACTTAGTAAGTGTAGTTTCTTTTAGACAAAGGTTCGTTACTTTGGGCATGTGGTTTTTAAGGAAGGTATAGTAGTGGACCTAGAAATGATAATTTCTATAATGGAGTGGGAAACTCCTAGGAATGTGGATGATGTAAAATAATTTATGGGATTAACAAGCTACTACATGAGTTACATCAAGAAATTCTCACGGATTTCCCACCCTATTACGTCTTTGCAGAGAAAACGAAAGAAAAATGAATGGATAGAGGAACGTGCAACTAGTTTTGAGAATTTGAGGTCGTTGCTTACAAATGATCCAATCCTAAAGATTTCATATCCAGCAAAAGAGTTTATAGTATGTAGAGATGCTTGAAAGAGAGGACTTGGTGGAGTTCTGATGTAGGAAGAACAAGCAATATGCTATGAGCTACGGAAATTGAATGGGCATAAGCAAAAATATGTGATGCATGATATTGAGTTGGCAAAAAGAATTCATACATTAAAGATGTGGAAAAACTATCTTCTTGGTGGAGGTTCATTTTGATGAGTGATCATAGTGGGTTCAGGTACTTATTTGGCCAACCTAATCTAAATCCTATGAAAGCTAGCTATTTGCATATGCTCAGTGAGTTTTGACTTCGAGATTAGGTAAATTAAGGGTAAAGAGAATAGGGTTTCATACCCTCATAGTAGAAGAGTGTAGGTAAATCACATTGCAGTAGTGATTTCATATGCGATGGACTTGCATGAGTGGATTTTGTAGGCAAGACAACAGGATGAAATATACCAAGGGCTTAAGCACAGGTTACAAAAACAACGTACATGTGATTAGGATGTGGATTATGATCTCACTATAAATGAATTGGTCAAGTTTAGGGACAAGATCTATGTGTTAGACAATAGTGAGCTCAATAAGCTCATCTTGTGGGAATTTCATGCTAACCCGTATTTAGGTCACCCGGGATATCAGAAGACATTAAAAATAGTTAAGAAGTTCTATTATTGGATGAAATTTAATAAATAGGTGGTTTAATTTGTTGCAAGATGTTTGGATTGTAAACAGGTAAAAATAGAATGTAAGCATCCAGCTGGTTCACTGCAATTGATTCCAATTCCAAAATGGAAATGGGAGGTCATTTCCATGGAATTCATTACAGGTTTATTGAGGACTTATAGACAACATGATTCTATTATGGTTGTGTTTAAAAGGCTTACTAATGTATCACACTTCATTCCAGTGAAGTCTATGAATTCAGCTAGTGAGGTAGCTCGGGCCTTCATCAGCGAGATAATGAGGTTGCATGGAATTCCTAGGAAGATTGTTCATACAAAGATGCACAGTTCACTTCTAGGTTTCGGAAGGAGTTGTTTGTAAGTTTTGGGACAGAGTTGGCCTTCAGTACAACTTATCATCCGTAGCCAAATGGAAAAACAGAGAGGGTATTCCTCTTTCTCCTCCAAAAGGCTTTAATATTTGGAGTCTTTTATATGATTTGGATCTTATATCCTCTGTCATGACCTTGTGTCCCTTAATATTTGTGTTAAGTAACCATCTTGTCTTCAAACATTCCCAAGTGTATTCTAGCATATTTTCCTTCTCCTTCTCTGATCCAAATTTAAACAGGAACACAACAAATTACAAAGATAGCCATAAACACAAATATGCAGTGGAATTAATACTTCATTTCATTACTGTAAAATACTGAAATATGCTTACAAATAGAAATGGAAATAAACCAGTTAGGGTGATGGTAGCTTATCTTTGAGAAGAGATTTGGCAGCTAAATGCCTCTGAATTGTGTTACAATGAGGCTCAAGGGCCTATTTATTGTTGAGAAACAATGGAAAACCTGTAACATCCCAAAACCTAACCCTAGAAGATGAAACACCAAATTGTGGGCCCTGTTTTAAGTAAGTTGGTACGTCAACTTCCCGGGGTCGTAACTTTGGCACCCGATCTTTGTTCGACACATACAATAGCTCGTTAGAAAGATCTATTCGAACACTACAACTTTTGGAAAAGAAACATTGATATGTGAACTCATGTTGCTACTATATTTCCCAAAAAACATCGTTTAGGGCCTCAAAATGGCTTCAGAAGTTTATGACCCAAAAAACTGCTAAAAATAGTAAATTATGCTACAATTACAGAAATTGAAAAGCTGAAAGAGATAGTTGTGGGGATCTAAGTGGGAAAGGTGGGTGGCCACCAACATCCATGTGGATCATTCCCCCTCCCCTTAGGAAGTAGTGGTCCCCATTGCGTTGAGTTCGTCCATCTGCTGAAGTTGGTCCCTGGTGAGCTATTTTCCAATCTCAGACGTGTCCAGTAATGGTGGGAAGCATGGTCGAGGATGGTACACATTGAACACTTGGTGCACGCAAAGGAATGGAGGAATGTTGTGCTCCAATGCATTATTTCCCACAGCCTTGGTAATGGTGTAAGGACCATGTCGGCATGGTCGGAGCTTCTGATGGGCTCTTGTAAGGCGTTCCTTCTACAGATGCAACCAGACTTAGTTACCCACTTGAAGCTTGTGTGGTACCCCTGTGGGTGAGGAGAAGTTGTTCCTATGTTCTCTCATGACTGTATCCCTCTACTTCTGTTGCTGTGTGGAGGAACCCTTTGCAGGGGCCATGGATGTGGTGACGATCTTCCCCTTACTTTGGGGGCAAACCAGACAGAAAATGAATTTCCTAATCTAAGAGATGAGCATGCTGCCTTTCTTAGTCGCGATAAAAGAGGTGGTATTAGGTGGGGCTACCTCTGGTATCTTGTATAATGAGTTACCCAAAGAAATAATAACAACACGGGGCCTTGATTCATACACAGCCTATCACCTCCACAAGTATGGCTGGCCTAATAATACATCACAAACATCTAGAGGTGTAAGATCACACAATACCTTGTTTATGAAGGGTTTGATGCTATAGAGCAGGTGGCACTACTAGTGAACTCGGAGATCTCGTCCTTGGTGAAGCCACCCGATACTGTACGGCTATGGGTGTGGTGTAGTTGGTAGGCCCAACCACTTCATGACTTCTATTGAAATGAGGTTCTTTTGGCTCCCACTGTCAACAATGAACTGCAGTAGCGAACCCTTCACCCACGTTTGTGAGTGGAAAAGTCGCTCCCACTCCTCTGGATCTTCGGGCTCATTCTTCTGGATCTTGGCAGTGGCAACAGTGGCACTGGGCTCCACATCAATGATCTACTTCCCTTTGCCATTCCCCTTGTTGAGTTCTGACTTAGGGTCGGAACATGCATCTGATTCGGAAGCCTTCAGCTTGGCCACCAGTGACTGCTTGGTTTGACACTCACTTGTGTTGTGAGTGGGGCTTTTATTGAACTCACACTAGTTTCCTGTGTCCTTCTTTGACTTCGTGGTGTTGTTCTTCTCTTGCGGCTTCGACGGGTTGTCTTGGGTCACCCCACCTTAGCTTTGTCCTTCGGTCTTTAGATTCGTAGATCTAAAGTCTCACTTCTTGTCTTTGAACTTTTTCTCGATTTTGACAGCGTATCGGTATGCCGTTCCAAGCGAGGAGATGTTCAGGAACTCCATCTTTTCCTGGATGTATCTATGTAGGCATTTATAGTATTTGAGTACTAGATGAAGCTCAGAATCTTTGATACCCAACTGTGTGTGAAGGGTATGAAAAATGTTTGTGAACTCCGGAACATCTTGGTCCCTTCCCTACCGCAGCATGGTCCACTTTATGTATTTGTCCTCATAGCTTTTGACAAGGTAGTACTACTCCTTGATTGCATCCCGGAAGGAATTCCAAGTGGGTGTGGCTGAAAAAAATGAGCTTGTACTTTCATCTTGTTGCTCGCAGTAGGTTTCCCACCTATCCCTGACGTGGGGGGCTGCTTTGAGAAGAGCGAAAATAATATTTTCCCGACTCGAAAATTCATGAACAAAAAAATACCCTTCTAGCAGATTTAATGATTTATCTATGAAATTTGCCTCTATTTGACCCTCGAATATGGGGATTTCAAAATTAACTTCTACCTTAAAGGGCACGGCATTTCCAAAGTAGCTACTAGAAGCTAATTCGTCGCCTATGGGTAGTCGTTGAAGGATTTGAGCAAAGTTGTCCATCATCGTGTTCCTTTGTTGCTCGACGGCTTCTTCGAGCAAGATTTTGATAGGATCTCCTACCCCCTCATCTTTCTTCTCATCCACCATGGGAGGTCATCAGGATTTGTGAGGCTAGTCTTGCGAAGGTTCGACCAGATCAAGCCCTAACTCCTTATATCCTGACCTTGTTGGGGACATGCAAAGAAAAACAGAGAAAAAACAGACTGCTTTGATACCACTGATCTGGATTTAAATAGGAATGCAACAAATTACATAGATAACCATAAACATAGATATGCAGTGGAAATGATACTTCATTTCATTACAGTAAAATACTGAAATATGCTTACAAATAGAAATGGAAATAAACCAGTTAGGGCAATGGTAGTTTATCTCTGAGAATAGATGTGGTGGCTACATGCCTCTAAATTGTGTTACAATGAGGCTCGAAGGCCTGTTTATTGTTGATAAATAATGGAAAACCCATAACATCCCAAATATAACCCTAGAAGATGAAACGCCAAATTGTGGGCCCCGTTTTGGGTAAGTTGGTACATCAACTTCCCGGGGTCGTAACTTTGGCACCCGATCTTCATTTGACGCAAACAATCGCTCGTTAGAAAGATCTATCTAAGCACTACAACTTTGGGAAGAGCATCATCAGTCCATGGGCCCATGTTGCTCCCATATTTCCCAAAAAACATCGTTTAGGGCCTCAAAATGGCTCCGGAAGTTCAATACCCAAAAAACTGCTAAAAATAGTAAATTGTGCTACAATTACGAAAACTAAAAAACTAAAAGAGATAGTTTTGGGGGTCCAAGTGGGATAGGTGGGTGGCCACCAACACCCACCTCACTCATCCTCTTCGATAAATCATATTCACTTCAAGATATAGTACCTGAAAGTGAAATCCACTCATGACAAGACAACATTAATTTAGAAATATCCAAGACTAGCTCTCTTCATGAAATCAATCAATTTACTTAGAACTAGGAACTATATAGGGAGGATGGCTCAGGGATTTTACGGTGTATAGTTCAAAAGGATAGGGATGTGGGATTGATAACTACAACTACATAATGCACAAACACTAGAGGCCTGAGAAACAACACTATGCAGTTGAGGGCCATACTCAGGTAGATTTACCCACTATAACTATGCAATGTGTAGTGTGTGTGTGTGTGTGTGAGAGAGAGAGAGAGAGGGAGAGAGAGAGAGAGAGAGAGAGAGAGAGAGAGAGAGAGAGAGAGAGA
>APFE030933540.1:122064-167540 GCA_000404065.3 Pinus taeda
GAGAGAGAGAGAGAGAGAGAGAGAGAGAGAGGGCTGATTAGGAGGGAATCCTTAAGCACTGTGACTGTGCAATGCATAATCCTTAGATGCAATGAATAAACATTACATAGTTCCTAAGTGAAAGATAGGATTCTTGTGACCTGATAGTAATCAACGTGTTGTTCGAAGAGGCAGTCTGGGAGGAGGTCGACCGGAGAAGGATCAATTGCCGAAAATGTCTGTGGGATCGAAGATGCGAGAGGTTGAACCATAAAATGACTTAATAATGATCACAAAGTTATAGAAAATCAACCACTTCGCATGGAAGCACTTACCACCCATAATTAACATGTTCCTATTAAAACTACAAGAATACAATACTTTCCTCTAAGTGTGACACTTAAGATACACTCTGTGACACAAGTGATGACATTAGTGAAAGAGTGATCAATACTTGGGGAATATATTTAATGCATGTTTGTATGATGGATAAAACATGGTAGTGTAGGAGAGTGCATCATAACTACCCTTCAAGAATGTACAAATGACTCCCTTTGACTAGATGCAACACTTTCCTAACCATAACACGACGCTTGCGAAAGTAAGAGAAAAGTGAAAACAACACTTTTAAAGGCTTAAGAGACATGTGTCAGAGAAAAGATAACATCAAAATGAAATTTATTAAAGTGAATGCAAGAAAAAAAGACAGTTTCAAATGTGAAAGTGACACTGATGAAAACTAACGCACATAGAAGTGAGAATTAAGAAAACTCACCCAAAAGATGATACAATCGCAACCAACAGTGAGGGAGTTTTCAATATTGGTATGATGCACTTGATGTCAACAAGGGATACACAATATATGTCTCTAGGAATTGCACAATAACTATCCTTGACATCTATGCAATGACTCTATCCTGGAACCTCAGAGGAATAATTAAGAACTTAGTAAATCATCAACCAAACATGAAGCAACCAACAAAAATCAAGGAATGAAAAATCATAAGGTCGCAACTAGGCTCCAAAATTCAAGTGTAGGAAAATTTTGGAGGGTGTTGTCACAATGATAGGACATTCCTTTTTCTATAACTTTTCTAGTGCCTTCTTCTATAATTTTCCATGTAGTTGAGGTAAATTCAACCACATGCCCTTTATTAGCTATTTTACCTACACTTAAAATGTTCTACTTTATCCCTTCAACTAACAATACATTAGTTGCTTTTGTATTCTTAACATCAACATTAGCACTACCTTTTCCTAGTACTTTTCTCGGTGCACTATTTCCAAGAATAAATTTACCACTCTTTTTTTTATTAAGAGATATAATTTTTCTCTTATTTCCATACATGTTATGAGAGCATCCCTTATCTATGTACCATTTATCTTCTTATTCAAATGTGCATAGAGAAAGGCCACACTTGACTTGCTCCTCTTCCTTTTTCTTAATGTGAGGAGTTTTTGTGGATCCATCTTTCTTAGGTATTTCGATAAAAATATTATTCTTTGGTTGCTTGCCTTGGATGGAATCTACTTTTTGTCCTAATTCTATGAATGAATTAATTGACTTGGTCTTGTATTCTTTTCCTACATATCCAAACGTATTACATGTATAACACCTTACGTGACTAGAGAATGGGGAAAGTGAATCATAATATTTTTTCTTCATACTTATATGACTGAAATCAATAGCTTTGTGACCAAACAAATTTCTTGTAAAATAGTACCCCTTAAATAAACCTAAGTACCTAGGGACTAATGATCTTCCTGCGAATCTGCTTCTGAAATTGGCTAAGATGTGTCCAAAATTATGACAACGAAAGCATTCAATATCATTGATCAAAGGTGAGATTGGATCGTTATTTTTATTTCTATTATACTCATTGGGAGCAAATTATTTCCTTTGAAAATTCATTTTCCTTGGTTGTTGGTTTGGTTGACTTCTGAATTCTTTATTAGGATTTTTTTGAATTTGCTTTGTTATCCTAAAAATTGCCTACACAAGTTTGTGAGTCAGATTCTCCCTTCACAGTCTCATGAAAGCCAAGGCCTAATTTGATGGAGGGAGACCCTTGATTGTTAAGAAGGTTATCTAATATATTTGGACTATCTTGAAATCTCAAATGTTTATCCTTTTTTGCAAATTTACCTTTTAATATGCTTAAATTATCCCCCTTATTTTTTTATCTCTTCCAACTATGTTGTTAACTTCATAATTTCTTCATTGAGCCGATTTTCTTGTTCTTCAAATACTTGAAGTAGTGCCTCATTTCTTTGTTTGAATTTTCAAGATTAGATTTGAGATAGATGATATTCACTTCAAGTCCCTCACAATATTGTTTCTTTTTCGTTATGTCATTCTTCTACTTCTCTAGTGTTTACAGATTCATCATGGTTCCTATTTTCATATTCTTGTAGCTTAATCTCAATATTGTTAATCCTTTTCAAAGGAGAAACAAGTTTTCTTATAGCTTTACATACTTCCTCTAACCTCTCTCCTTTTGAATCAGTAACTCCATCTGATATGATAAAGGCAGTTTCATGATCACTCTTATCTTATGATAAATGATTGTTTCTTTCAAATTCATTTATTTTTTCAAAAACAAGATTAACTGTCAAATTACATTATGAACAAAATGGCTTTCCCTTTCCTTCATACATGGCTTGCAGGTTATCCCATACCTCCTTTTAGATTTCATAGTGCATAAATTTTTCAATTTCGAACCAAGATAGGCTACCATAGATTGCATTTAATGCCTAACCATTCTTTTGCAATTCTTGACCTGATGGGGGAGTTTTAGTGAAACCATTACATATTAAATTTCAAATATCAAATCTAAGGTCCATTAAATTAGACTTCATGCTTTCTTTCTTATCTTGATAATTAGCATCATTAAGTATGAGCATAGGTTTATTATCCATAGTTTCTAACTTCGATTTTTCGCTACTGACTGTCCTTAATTAATAATTGCAGATAGTACTTGTACAAGTCATACATCACTATCACTATCATAATCTTCCTGAACAAAATCCTTCCTTTGAGCTACCTTCTTCTTCTGCTTTCTTCCCATGGTGCCCGATCTACTATCAAGCAGTTAAACTTTACTGAAGAGACATTTTGTGATACCAATTGTTAGAAATACTGGGGGGGTATATTTATACGCAACTTGTCTTCAAGAAACTCGTGTGTGTACGCATTTTTAATGAATACACTGACAACATATATGCAGGTTAATTGTTTTTTCACTATTTTAAATTGTTATATAATTCATTATCTCATTAACCATACATTATGAAGTAACCATGAGAAACTTTTAACATAAGATAAAATAAACCATAATGCATAGTCAAGAGATAGGAACACCAAGTTTTTAGGTAGAAACCGATTTGGGAGAAAACCATCGTTGTTTTCATCTATGTCTTCTTTCTTCTTATAAAGAAAATAATTTTACATCTTTCACTAGTGAAAACTCTTTCTAGTGTGCAGGCTTCTACATGCGAGAGGCTACAATGTCTAGAAATTCTTCAACTCTGACTAGAAGGAAGTTAGTACTCCCTGATCAACTTACCAGAGCCTACTAGAAGGAAGCTCCTACTCCCTCACTAAATGTTGCAATTCTCAATACCTTTGTGGACCATGTTTCAAGGTATTTCATGCCAGATCCACCTAACTCAACTAAAACAAAACATTGTATGCCATGTTTCATCCAATTTTTAAACTGGGCTGACACAAACCATTATGCTCAATGACTAAATACTAATAACCTCTCTGAAACCAAACATTATTTAAACTAAATTATCCCTTTGAAATCATATTTCTGATTAAAAAAATATGCCAAGACAAAATCTCATCTACACCAATAAAGACAAATTATTTTCTCATTAGATACCAAACCATGCACTATCATACAAAGCCAAAACTATTCTACACAACTTCCAATAAACTCTTTCTACAAATGAGCTAAAGGAACATAATCCACTAACAAAAATTAGTTTCCAATCAAGCCAAACATGTTCCAAACATACTAGCCAAGTTATCCTTGAAAATCAACAACAAACACTACAAAGCACCAATAGCCCTATCTAAAGAAAAAATAGAATATATACGCAACTATTTTGAAGTAGATCTAGGTGCATACATGGTATTCAGGAATACAAACTACATTTATATCTCAAAAAATTAATGCCAAAAAAACTCCAAATATATAACCAGATCCCTCATCAATCTAGCCATTATGATAAGGTTATCAAGACAATATATAATACCAATAGTAGAAAACTCAAGTGATAGCAACATTATGAACTCAATAATAGACTTATTTAGATTTATAACTTTAGTAGCCATATGATTTTGTCCATTCACTGAATCACTGATGCACATAATATCTCTGCAAAAAACCTCTTCCTTCCATAGACTATAAGATCTATAAACATTGGTCATAAATGAAATATTGATCATCAAGCATACTAAAATATCCTCAAAAACCCTCTACATTCATCATACAAAATATTTATGTCACAACGTTAAAAGATATCTTGAAACCCTCAAGTCACATACTTTTCTACTATAGTAAGGAAGCAAGATCAATCTATTCCTCAAATCAAATCTCTACATACATAGTCAAGACCATGATGTAATCTCCTCACTCATAGTCCTGCATACATTGTCAAATGTATCGCAACAACATACTCCCTTATCTAATACAACAACAATGAGACATGTTATCAAGATCGTTATCATAGTTGCTAACTTCTACATCAACCCTCATCAAGAAAAGATATGGATACACAATCATATTTATATTCAATCAATCTATTGATGAATCCTATACATAAATCATTAATAAACCAACTCATTTTACCTCCAATACATCTGCAATAAGGAAATCAAACAAGAATATCCATTAGCTTTCCAATATATCTTTATATCTCTCAGGTTTGAGCCTCCTCCTTGCACCCTGGTGCACACCTGTTCTAGATCATATCACAAAGGAATAACCCATAAAATGCACACACAACTGTTCATTATCCCTCTCCTTCTATAAACTTTTTGTGTTCCCAATACCATAATAAATTCAATGGAATTCATTTACAATAATTGTTGACGGGATCAAATAGACATTGTCGACTCAAAACATTGGGAGATTACCATAGTAAATTCTCATGGTTTTTTATTTTCCATGTGCAGGGTCATGTACATGGATATTTTTCTTAATGTATTTGTATGTACACGACTTTCTTTCATAGAAGTAATGCATGGTTCACAAACTTCACATTTTTCAATCTACTTTAAATTCATCCTATGAATAAGATGCCAATGCACTTCCTCATGTTTGCATCATTTGTACAAGAATTCATATAACCTGAAACACTTTAAAAACCCAATGTAACTCCTCTATAACCATAAAGATTCTTGTAACAACTATACAATCATCAAGCACATTCTCAAGCCAAGATCTAGCTAGACACATTAGTTTTGCGGTAAATCATAATCTAACATAATGTCACAACAATGTGTAACATAACCATGAGGTTAGAATGAAGGACAACACATTATCCATAATTCCAACACTATTTTCAACATCAAATACCAATGGCTTAATCTTTCTATGATTTCCTTGAAAGTTATCCAACTCATCTTCCTCATTGATTTCTAATAAGGGATACTTCTAGGTTACTCCTTGAGACCTTCAATACATAATAATTCCTATCCAAATGAGTAGGTTAGTAGTGATGTATTTGAAATCTGCTAAAACTTTTTGGGTGCTTTTATCCTCTATAAATATCCCTTCCTCGATGATATCTTCCTTCTTTCTCATGTCTTGGACTTGCTCCATTCTTCATTTTCCTTTGTAATTAATTTGTACTTTGTTCGAACTGATTGTTTATTTAAATTTTCTCCTCCTATGCTTCTATTATTCTTTCACTATTAGTTGTATAACTCTACAATTTCATCTTCAAACTACCCATAGTCTCTATCACCTCCATTAGTCCATCTTGCTTGTATGCCCATTAGAATAAATATTTGTGTTACATATATTTATGTTTAATCCTTTATCTTCTCTTTTATGGTTTCAATTTCTCTATGCATCTTCCATGTTTGTTATCCACAATTCCCATGATTGTATTGATCCATTAATACCTCTTATTCTATAAAATGTGCATACAATTAAATTATGTTAAATAAAATAAGAATTTATATAATTACATAAACTATGCATATGATTTTCTACCCATTTAAGGCTACTAATGTCTTATTTTCTTTTTTTTAGGATTTCTACTACCCCATTTAAAATTATGGGTGGATTGATATATTCTACTCTTAAAAAACTTCCTAATGACTATTCATATGCCTTATTTTGTAATAGCCCTGGTGAAAATTCCATGTAATAAAAGTTAAAAAAATAATAATCACGGTTGATAGGACATTTATTCCAAGTTGAATGTTGGTCAAGATGTCCTAGGGGGTGTTCATTTGGTTTTTTATTTCTACGGAAATTGGCAAAGGCAATGGCTAAGGCTTTGGAAAGGAAAACATTATAGAACTTCTTAGGTCTACAATGGACCTCCTAACAAAATGTACAAACTAAATAAAATTTACAAGAACCAATAGGATTCAAGAAGATGATGTCAACCATGGGCGATGATTCACCATTTTTGGGGTAATAATGTAAAAAGATTAAAATATAATAAAATAGTAAAACCATTTTTTCAACCTATATTTTCAACTTTTCTCCATGAGTTTTTACTCAAATTTCGAGCAGGAGTACTCATTGGATGCAAAATTTAATTCCTCATCCAAGGAGTACCCATGTTGCATACTTTCAATGGAACCTGCTACATGAAAAACGAGAAATACATGAAAAAACGTGACTGCAATCACTGTTTTCATGCATTTATCAGTTTTCATGTAAGAGGGTCCATAAACCATATGCAACATGGGTACTCATTGTATGGTGAATCAAATTATGCATCCAGCTAGTGTTCCTACTCGAAATTTGAGTAGACCCATAGGGAGATAAGTTGAAAAAGTCATTTTTTCTTTCTTCCCTCTAAGTTTGATGAAGTAATCTAATCTTATTTTATTATTCCTGCTATTATTTTATAATTTCCTTAGGAGGCCCAATTTAGACCTCAAAATTCCCCTAATGATGGAATTTTTGGAACATTTATTTATGAAAATAATGGAAATTAGTAGAAAATGGAGGTGAAATGTTAGAGGTTGCATGTGAGGAGGAAAATGAAGATGAAAGGTTAGAGGTTGCATGTGAGGAGGAAAATGAAGGAAAATAATGGAAAATGAAGAAAATGTAGGATTCATTTATAAAAAGGCTTCTAACGATCAGTTGGTAATCTTTTGTTAATTCAGTTTTGGAGCTATCTCATCATTCTCCATCTCTCTCTCTCACTCTTGTACACTTAGAGTTTTCTTGGAGCACTTTGGCATTCGAGCAAGAAAGGAAAAGATGGAAAGAGGAAGAAAAGATACAGCAGGGAAGGTAGGATCAAGCATCTATAGCACGATTCATTGCAGGTGTCGATTTGCATGTGTATTTTCCTTGTTAGATTTAGCATACATGGTGTTGCATGTGGGTGTTTTCTGTCATGGCATGGGCTTTGCCAGGTGTGATAATGTTTTTAGCCTAGACTTGCAATTTCATGATAACATTGATGAGTTGGGTTCTCATACTTCAATTGCGATGGATTGTTCGATGGATTCAAATATAAGTGGGTTGGATCTCTGAAATTAAAAACACATGCCTAGTGGTCCCTGAACTGGATTGTCGATCATGGTAAAGCCACTTGCCTGGTAGCCCCTAAGCTAGACTGTTGGTTGCAGTAAAGCCAAGATTGTTTGCCTCAGTGGGCCTAGGAATCCTTGTGGCTGAATGGAGGGATATATGGTAAATCCAAGAGTGGGACTTCTCTCTGTTGCACCTAGTACTCATGGGATGGGATGTACAGAAAATCCTAGAGAGTGGGTCTTGGTTTAGCACCTAGTGATCCATGGACCAGACAATGGATTACGGTAAATCCAGAGAGACAACGAGGCACTAAAATTCCTCACAGTGTAGGTGGATAACTCTGATAGAATCCATGGTTGTTTCCTTCTTTTCAGCTACTTATGAGTCCCAGATTCATGCTTGGAATATGGCACGGGGGTGATTGGCTGAAGAGAGACTTGACTTAGTGAATCTATGGTCGAGTAGAATGTGGTATTCCCATATCTGGTTGGTTTTTGCATTCATTAATGAGAAATTCAGTCCCTTGGTTTTCATGCGTAACTGTATTGGCTTATATGTTGATTTTATGGATGATATACTTATGGTATTTTGGTTGGTACTATGTTGGTTATATGTATGTTTTATGACAACAACTATGTATGGATCTTAGTATGTTTTTACTTGTAAATGTATGGACAATGTATCTTTGCCCTGATATATGATAATGCAACAAAAGACAAGAGGGAATAATGGTTCTTAGAAATTATCAGATAAGTATGAGATCCCTATGCTTAATTCTATTATTTACACCTGTGGATTACATGTTTGTGATATGTTTGAAGAAATGGCTGTCATGGCCAGTAGGGGTATGGTTAAGGTCATGTTAAACTAATTTCTTCTACTTCACTGTTTGCCTATTATTTTACTGCTCTTAAGATATCATTCCATTTTGGGCAGTGAATTGGGCTCTGGGCCATAAAAAGTTACTAGAATCCCAGGGACGTTGGCACAAAACTAAAAAAATTGATCCCTGGACACTGGCATGCAGGCCTGTGAGAGCGTCAATAGGTCCCTGGATGTTGGCATGCCCATACCATGAGAGCGTCTAGAGGGCAAGTGATCAGAAGTTTCAGTGGAACCTAGGGGTAAGTTGCATGAAGTGTTGGCATGGTTCTCAGGGATCCTGTAGCTTATGTGGAAGTTCTGTTTGTTTTGTTTCCATCAATTCCATTTCCTTAAGGTCACATAGGAGGTCAAATCTAACCATAGTAGCCTCTCGTCACATGTTTACCCCAGTTGGATGGTTACTTGGGTAAATTGGGGAGGAGGGTGTTACAGAGTGGTACCAGAGCATGGTTCGCCCCATGGAATGGATGGGTTGTATGTTAGTCATGAATGCATGTCATTTGCATGTGTGTCTCTTACACTTTCATTCCATTTTCTTGTTGCATTGCATAATGTTGATCATGGTTGTAGTGATGTTTTCATGAGGAACTTGATGTTGTTATTGTGGAGTGCATTGTCATGAGTGTATGACTGGTTACATGCTATTATATGTTTCTTACATGTTGTTATATGTCACTTGGTTACATTCTTGTATGTTAGGTTGCATTCTTGTATGTTTCGTTACATGTATCAGTATTGTAGGATTGGATATAAGTATTGTTCTCTTATGCTTGATTACATGCATCTGTGCATGTGTGTGGTTGCTTATGAAATGCTTATGCATGTTGATGTTGCATCTGTCCATGTGTACAATGGCGTAATAGTTTTTTTGTTTGCATGAGGTCATGGTATGTGTAGTCGATATGGTTATCCATTGATGACTGGACTCTAACTAGAATGATGTTTATGTGTTGATGCATTTATTTGTATCTGCCTATATGTTATCATGATTAAGTTATACCTGTATCACATTGATTTGGATGATCTTGCAGATAAGGTAACCTCCCCATTATACTAAGGTATGTTGGATTGTGATTTGATTTATTTGACATATTATGCCTTGTTGGAAAGAACATAAAAATGAATAGCGAGATGGTAGACTACAAGAACTCTCTCTATGAATCATATGAGCAATGTGGTGGGAACTCTTTTGATTTAGAAGACACATTGAGAAGATTGAATGAGTAAACAAGGACCTGTAAGGAAGATAATGACAAGATCATACTTGAACAAGAGAAAAAATTAGAGGTTAATATAATACTTTGTCAATTTTTTTCATAACTATAGTGACAAGGGGCACTTCAGATCAACCATTGACAAGAGGAAAAAACTAATGGGACATATGGCAGTAGGTCTCCTGGTAGACACAGGTTGAATAGAGTTGACATGGTGAGATATGACAAGATATTAGACACTCTGGATAGGAGGGGTGATCAATATAATTACTATTCTAGTTATGGTTTTGACATACATCATGATCATCATCATTATCATCCCTACAGGAGGAGTGATAGGGGATACTTTCCATATGAATTTAAGAAATGAAAGGCACCTACTTTTGATGGATATGTGAAGAATTCAAAAGATGCAGAGTCTTGGATACTTGGGATGAACAAATTATTTGCATTTCATGAGTACACAGATAACATGAAGGTGATAATAGCTATCTTTAGCTTAAAAGGTAATGCAGACATTTGGTGTGAAGATGTGAAGTGGGTCAGAGACATTAGGATGGATGACTTGAGTTGGTGGGAGATTAAGAGGGTGTTCTGGAAGAAGTACTTGTCAGAAAGGTACTACGACAAGAAGGCCAAAGAACTCTATGAGCTAAAAATGGGGTCAATGATAGATGAAGAGTACATGACCACGTTTCTGGAGATATTGAGGTATGTATTGTATCTTACAGATGAGAAGGCTAAATTTCAGTTATTTGTCAGTGGATTTCCATTAGCATTTAGAGATTGGATTGAGTATGATGAGCCTCGGTCACTTAAGGAAGTCATTTGGAAATTGAAGCATTGCTATGAATAGTCAAAGTGTAAGAATGAATCTCAGCAAGGATGGGAAGGGAAAGACAAAGGTAAAGGTAAATGGAAGCCTAAGAGAGGAAGGCCTTAGAATGAAGATGGGAAAGAAAATATGCACTGAAAAAGAAGTTTAATGCAGCTAGATAGGGACATGGCTCACAACAGCAACATAGAAGTGAGGGACTGGTTGGTTGCAGTGTTGGAAATGTGGTGAGGAACACCTTAGGAAACATTGTCGACATAATCATGGTGGTAGGCCTAAGATATACATAGCATATGAGGCATAGACTACTGGGGATGTTGTGTAGAGTATTCCTCATATTTATGCAGTCGTGGAAAACAGACAAGCAGAACACCAAACATCTATCATTAAGATGGATGGTAAGCTTTTTGATCAAGTTATTTATATTTTGATTGACCCAAAATCTAATTATAGCTATGTTAGGCTTGACTTGGTGGATAAGTGTGGGTTCAGTAAGGAATTGCATGCAAAATATTGGTCAATGCAGTTGGCTACAGGTACAAAGAAGCGAGTTCATTATTGGGTAAGATCTTGTGCATTTGGTTTGAATTGTATGCCTACTGCTACACATCTGAATGTATTACCATTGGGATCATACAATATGTTGTTGGGCATGGATTGGTTGTATCTTCATAGAACCAAAATGGATTTTTATGACAAATCCATTGAGTGTGTTGATGAAAATGGAGAACCAAGAGTCTTGCAAGGTAATAAGAAAACCACATTAGTTAGGATGCAGGAAAATCATAGTCGTACAAAAGAGCGTATGTTATGTTAGAAAATTATATATTACAGAGAAATGGAACACATAAAATATAATGTAGAAGTATAAACACAGAAAACACATAAAACAAGAGAGACATAGATATACGTGGTTCACCCAATTTCGGCTACGTCCATGGAGAAACATCCAGTCCTTCCTTTTATATTTTCTGGAAAAATGAAGAGATACAACCTACAACAGACCGTCATAATTCCCTCTTTGCTCTCACACAATCTCCTCTCTCTTTCTCACTCAGAATACAGAGCTACATAGACGCAATACAATTCCCTCATATATAGCAAGGGGTTCCCTTCTAGGGAAAAAAAACCCTAAATTAAACATAACTTTTATCGTCAGATCTCCACCTAATGAACAACTGAGATTGACTACGAAATAACAACATTTTACAAAGCAATTTTATATCTATTTTTAGCTTCGGGGGCATCACCCCCCCCTGGAACCCCCTTGCAATGTAAATATTATGGGCGACGTTGCCTACAAATTACGAACTAGGGTCCAATGCAGTGATACCTATGAATAAAGAAGATAATCAGGCTCCACACCCAACAATCTCCCACTTGGATACTAATTATAATAACTCCACTGCTGCTTCATCTGCTGGACAATGACTCCACTTTGGACCTATTTTTTTATCATATTCTAAATCATACTTGACGACCAATTGGAACTAAGTAGAATCTCAATTTCTCCTTGGTGACAAATTTTGTTAACATATCTCCAGGATTCTAATTAGTGTGTATATTTTCTAGCTTCTATTGTCCATCTTCCAACACTGATCGTATGAAATGGTACTTGAGATGTATATGTTAAGTGTTGGAATGAAATGAAGAGTTCTTTGCAAGATGTATGGCACACTGGTTGTCACTATATAACCTGGCCAACTCCTGCTTCTTGCCCAATTCATCCAAAATCCTTTCTAACCAAATCATTGCTTTACTAGCCTCTGTAGCAGCAACATAATCTGCTTCCATTGTTGAGAGTGCAATAACACTTTGTAGTTTTGAAACCCAACTGAGAGTTGTTCCACCTATAGTAAACACATACCCTATGGTGCTCCTCTTGTTATCTCTATCACTTGCCATATCTGAATCAACATATCCCTGTAGAGCAATTCTTGGTCAACCAAAGCATAATTCTTGATTTGTGGTACCTCTCAAATACCTGAGAATCCACTTCACCACCATCCAATGTTCTTTTCCTGGATTGTTCATGTACCTACTTACAACTCCTACTGCATGTGCAATATCAAGCCTTGTGCAAACCATTGCATACATTAAGCTTCCAACTACTGATGCATATGGAAGTTTAGACATATAAGCCATTTCTTCTTGAGTCTTGGGACACACCTCCTTACTTAGTTTGAAATGGATAGCCAAAGGTACACTAACTAGTTTTTCATTCTACATATTAAACCTTTTCAATACATTTTGTATGTACTCACTCTGAGACAATGTTAATTTGTGATTCTTCTTGTCTCTAGTTATTCTCATACCAAGGATTTGTTTTGCAGCACCCAAATCCTTCATTGCAAATGAGTTTTCCAATTTTCTTTTGAGCACATTTATTTCCTGCATGTTAGAACAGGAAACAAGAATTTCATCTACATAAATAACAATATAATATGGTTGCCATCATTTTTCCTTTTGAGATAAACACAATGATTACATTTACATCTTATATAACCTTGTTCAGACATAAACCTGTCAAATTTTAGATAACACTACCTTGGAGCTTGTTTTAAGCCATACAAGCTCTTCTTCAACCTGCACACTAGTTTCTCCTTCCCTTTTACCTCATATCCTTCTGGTTGTTTCATATATATCTCTCCCCCAAATCCCCATGGAGAAAGTGTGTCTTTACATCTAACTTCTCAAGATGCAAATCTTCAGCTGCTACTAGACTTAAAATAGTTCTTATTGAATTCATTTTAAAAATAGGAGAAAATATCTCATCAAAGTCTATACCCTTTCTCTGTGCAAACCCCTTCACCACAAGTCTAGATTTATACCTTTTTCTACCTCCATCTTCTTCCTTCAGCCCATTCATTTTGCAATGTTGTTTTACTTACAGACAACCTGACTAAATTCCAAATGTGGTTATGTGCTAAGTAACCCATCTCTTCTTTCATGGCTTGCTCCCAGTTCTTCATGGTTTCTGCCTATGCTACTTCTTCATAACATTCTAGTTCACTAGAATCAGGAAACAATACATAATATAATGAAGGAGAGTGTTGTTTAGGGGGTCTACTTATCCTGGTAGATCTTCTAACACCACTTTCAGGTGTTTGAGGTGGTTGTTGTTGTTTTTCTAGTTGTTGATCATTATGATTTTTCAGGAACCATCACTTTTTCTATGATCTCATCAAGCATTGTGTATTCTCTATTTTATTTTTCTTGTTTCTTTTCCTGTAGCTGATCCTTACACAAAACCTTTTCATTTAATATGACATCTCTTCTTCTAATGATTTTTTGTCTTTCATAATCATAAAAGTGATAACCAAAATCATTAACACCATATCCAATAAAAGTACATTACTTTGATTTTTCCTCAAGCTTTGTTCTATTTTCTTTATTAATTTAGACAAAGGCTTCACAACCAAAAGTCTTTAAAAATAACTAGTTTACCTTTTTACGTGTCCATGCCTCCTCTAGAATGCCACCATCCAAGGAACTTGAAGGCCCTCTATTTATTAGATAAACAGAAGTATCTACAACATCTGCCCAAAATTGTAAAGGCAATCCTGCATACAATCTCATGCACCTTGCACGCTCCATGATTGTCATGTTCATCCTTTCTGACACACCATTTTCTTGTGGTGTTCCTGGAACTGTCTTCTCTCTGAAAATTCCATTCTCTGAAAAATACCTATCAAACTCTTTGCTGCAATATTCACCTCCATTGTCTAATTTGAGACAGTTCAACCTTTTTCTTGTCTCATTTTCAACCAAAGATTTCCATTTCTTAAAAGTATCAAATACATCAGATTAATTTCAAATACAATAAATCCAGGTTTCTTCGTGTTGAATCATCAATAAAAGTAACATAATAATGATATCCACCAAGAGATGATACCTGAGTAGGTCCCCATACATCTGTATGCACAAGCTATAATTTTTTGCTCTTCTTTTCTTTCCCAACTTTGAGGAATCTGACTCGCTTATGTTTTCCATAAACATGATTCTCAGAAAATTTTAAATCAAAATGCTTCAAACCTCGCAACAAATTTGTGGAGTGAAGAATCTGCATCCCCTTCTCACTCATGTGCCCAAGCCTATGATGCCGCAATGGCATATCTGCTCTTGTAGAGGTTAAAGCATTAACATAATTACAAATACCATTGCATAAATAAAATGTACCAACATTTTCTCCTTTCGCTATTACCAAGGCTCCTTTAGTTACCTTCCAAGTTTTATCTGTAAAAGAGGTTACACAACCTTCACCTCCCAACTTCCCTGTTGAAATTAGATTTTTCTTATGATCTGGAACATGCCTTACCTCCTTCAATAAATGTTTATCTCAATTCTGCTATTTTATGAAAACTGTACCGATTCTAGTGATTTTACAACGTTTATCATCACCCAATCGAACCTGTCCAAAATCTCCTTGAACATAACCATGAAAATGTTTCCTATCAGGTGTGGCATGGAATGAGGCCCATAAATCTACCACCGAGACATCAATAATATTTTATAATGAAAGAATCAAAGCATTTTGCAAGACATCACCTGTCACATTTGCTTGATGCTTTTTTTCTTGCTGCACATCTCCTTCTTTTCCCTTCCAAGACTTGCAGTGTTTCTTCAAGTGTCCTTTCTTCCCACATTTCCAGCACACAATCCCCGATTTGGACTTGGATCTACCTTTCCTTGACTTACTGCGATATCATGGGCTCTTTCCTCTTTCCATATTTCTTCCCCTAGTCTCTACAGTCAAATCATTACCTGATGTCTCAACAGAGCTTTTCCATCGCATTTTCTCGCTAAGGATTGCACCCACAATATCATCAAACTTTAAAGTACTAGATCTAGAGACAAATTTACTAATGGCCATAACTAAACCATTCCAACTTTTTGGCAATGAAACTAGAAATAACATTGCCCTAAATTCGTAATCAAAAGATACCCCTACAGAACTTAACTAACTGGTAACTGTATTGAATTCATTTAATTGATTAGCAACAAATCGACCTTCTGACGTCTTCATATTAAATAAACGCTTCATAAGAAATACCTTATTTGAGGCTGAGGTTTTTTCATATATCTTGGCCAATTCCTTCATAAATCCTTTGTTGTCATTTCCTTTGAAATATTAAAGGCTACCGATGCCACTAGGCACAGCCGTACTGTTCCAAGTGCCATTCTATCGAGAATATTTCATTCTGTGTCTATCATACTCATCGGCTTCTTTGTCTTTCCACTCAATGGTAGGTATAGAACTTTCTGGTACAAATAATCTTCCATCTTCATCTTCAAGAGCTGGTAGCTTTGAACGTTAAAATTTTCAACTCTAAACCTACCATCTTCCACCATTACTCCCACTCGAACCAGGAACCCTTTTCTCCTACAATTTTATCAGCCAAATACACCTTCACCTCTGATACCAGTTGTTAGAAAATTATATATTACAGAGAAATGGAACACATAAAATATATTGCAGAAATATAAACACAAAAAACACATAAAACAAGAGAGACACAGATATACGTGGTTCACCCAATTTGTGTTATGTCCATGGAGGAACAATGATTCCTTCCTTTTATATTATCCAGCAAAATGAAGAGATACAACCTACAGTAGATCCGTTGTAATTCCCTCTTCTCTCTCACACAATCTCCTCTCTCTTTCTCACTCAAAATACAGATCTACATAGACGCAATACAATTCCCTCATAGATAGAAAGGGGTTACCTTCATGGGAAAAAAAACCCTAAATTAAACGTAACTTCTACCATCAGATCTCCACCTAATGAACAACCCAAATTAACTATGAAATTATAACATTTTACAAGGCAATTTTACATCTATTTTTAGCCACCCCCCTTGGACCCCCCTTGCAGCGCAAATTTTATGAGTGCATTTCCACCACATTATGAACTGGGGTCCAATGCGGTCATACCTTTTAATAAAGAAGATAATTAGGCTCCACACCAAACATGTTATTTGCAGTGTACATTTCTAATGATAAGGGTAAGGAGGTTGAGGACACAAATGTGTTGAGAGGTACCTAGTTCTGCAGCAGTTTCAGGATATATTTCTAAGGACATGTTGTACTGTTCAAGAACACCCCCATTTATTGTTTTAATAATTAATATTGTATTAATAAATGGGGACCCTTTTCAAAATTATCCAAAAAACTTAGCAAATAAGAGCTTGCCTTTTGTAAAGAATTTGCAATAAAACTTTGGATAAACTAAGATAACAAACCAAGTTGTTTCATGATAACACATGCCCGATTTATTGCAAATCGCAAGATCTGACAATAACAAGTGTTAGTCACAAGGTAGAATCCATGAGATGTGATAAGTGAAATCCACATAAAAGACCCGGAGATATCATTTAGATTCCATAATACCTAAGTCTTAAAATATTCTTAAAAAGTCTTTATTGCAATCGCATCATGGTTCTTAAAAGAGCACAAATATACAAACCATAAGAAAATTTGAAATGTGATGTAATCCAGACCCGACAAAATATTAAAATTATTATAAAACTACATTTGGGTCCAACATATCGTAATGTCGCTCATTTCACATCGCAAAATATTAAAGAAACTTTGAATTTCTCTATTCATAATCTCCAATATTGTGATTTGTGATCTTCCCGAGATTTGCAATTTCTAATTTACGAGATTTGCGCTTTGCAATTTGTGATATTCTGATTCATCACAATCACAAAAATCGGTATTAAACAAACATTCAAACCAATCAGAACTATCAGTTTGGAACATGCGATGCGGCATTTTGACAAGACATAAAGAAAATCGTGTGTAAGCCTTAATGTATAGTTAATGAGATTTAAAGGAATTTATTCATTTAACGGCTCAAGATGATAGACATATTTCTTATTCGTGTTTGAAATAAAAGCTCCATCCTTACGTGCGTTTAGAATTTACTGTGCTAATCGTATTTTCACTTCCATTTACCACTCTGTGTTTTTATCCTATTTCTACATTTGCCTGAATGTCATGAAATTTTCGAAGAACACAACACTCAAACAGATGGTTAAGAAAGGGAAAAAGACCGCAGAGGATACTGTGCCTGAGTATTTAGACATGCTACCACTATTCTCTGATACCACTTGTAACAAATATGGTGGGACTACATCTTGGGAGGCAATGTACAATTTACTATAGGGAGAAAACCCAAGGCCACTGGAAATTGAGGCAACAATAGATGCCATGGCTTCATCCGATGCTTCTTACCTCGAAGTAGTATGCTCTTTTCTACACAGGATTTATACAAGACCAAAAATCTTACCATACATAGATATGGAAAGATGGATTATTGATGAAGTAGATGTTTCATATAGAACATTTAGAAAATCCAGGCAAGGCCTTGTGGGATCATTCAAATCAAACAATTTGAGCCAAATGTAGCATCTGTCGCACCCACGGAGGACCTATGACAAATATTTTATCAAGCATTTTTCCGAAGAGAATGAAGATCCAAAGGACGTTATGCAAAATTGGAGTATGCATCCAATAAGTTTAGATGAGAGAAAACTGGTATGTACCCCATAGCAACTCTATCAACCCCATACAATTTTACACCTACAATGTTGTGTAGGCTATTCGGAAAAGCTAATACCACTGAATGTTCCATTGAATTGGTTCCCTTGATTGATGCAATTATAAATGCTACCATTTTGAAATAGAGTACTATCTTTTAGGATAATTTAGCCATGACTATTAGAGAATACAGGCGTAATAGAACTGTCTCCACTCGAGTTATCCCTCCCTTTTACATGAGTGCTTATGTCATGGATGTTACATGTTTTTACTCACATTTTCCAACATGGGCTGCAAATCGACTTTAAAGGATCCTACACCCATCCATGTTTATCATAAAATACTACAGGAATCATAGTTTGACTCCCATTTTTATAAGATTTTTCATGGCGTCATGTTACCTATTTATCATAATATTTTTAATAAGAAATTCCCCAGGCTTTCAGAGGAAGCAAAGATAAACATCTTGCAAGTGGAAAGATGGTTTGGTGAGGAATGCTTCACTTATATCAGAGTTTTCTAGAGTATTACAGCTCTCCATGTTCTCCCTTACTATGTTCCAGATAAATTACTGACACGAGAGAATTCTTATTAGAGAGTGGGTGATGGAATAACCAAAACCCTTAAGGAGCAGAAGAAAGCCATGTGGCCAACCTTCCCATTACAATGTGGCACTTTTGTGTTGCATGATCTCGAGCATGCATCTAAAGAAATACAGAATATCATGACTCTAAACCTAACTACCATGCCAAGTAGACAATATGACCCCAACTAGATTTCTAATAATTTCATTGCCATGGTCAAAATCAATTCAATCATGAGGATGATCCATTTGATGATTTTTTCGAGCAAGCTCAGAAATTTTCACAAGTTTTTCATTTAGTGTCACTAAAGCTAGACCCATAGGACCTTAGAGAATTCCACATATACATAAATAAAAGGCTCGAAGAGGTCCCTTTGGACCTATTACAAATTGAAGAAGTAAGAGAACCTATTCCTAGCATAAGCCTAGAGGAGAGTTCCAAGAAAAATTATGATGAAGAATCACAAGGAATGTGAGCTCAAGGTTCAAAAGACTCTGAACATGAATATGAGAATGAAGAAGGAAGCCCCGAGGTAGAACCTAATCAGGATATAAAATAAAACCTTGAAGAAACAAACGAGAAGGTATCAACTAAACAAGATATGGAGACTAGTTCCCCGCAGGTTGAAATAGAAAAGACCCTAGTCATCAATCTAGAATAGGAGTGGGAGCAATTTAATAAAAAGCTCCAAATAGAGGCTGGTCTTGAAGGAACATTTGGATTCCAGACTCCACAACACACTCAACAGGTTGTAAATCTAGAAGCGAAAATACAAGAAATTGTAACTACTTAAGACATTGAAGTCATCCCAGTACACCCAAATTCTGAAATTGTTTTTAAGGTTGAAGAAATACCACCATTGGACATATTCTATAGTCCTACACATAAGGTTTTAGTAAAAAGGAAAAAAATAAAAAAAAATTGGATGTATTGGCGAAAACAACTTTTGAAAGTAAGCCAATGGAGATAGTGTGGAGAGACACCCCCATTGATCCATCAGACAGCCTTACAAAGCTATCGCAATTTGCAGGAGCTTGTGCAACTGCAACAATTGATAAGGCAACAAAAGTTCGGTTGTTACTGAAATAAAAAGGAGAAAGAGTTCAACTGCTTGAACAACAACTCGAGCAAGAAGGAAAGAGCACCAATAGGCAAGTGGAAATACAACTGGCACAACTTCAACAAAATTTTGAGCAAATGACAATACAACATTAGACAGACATGCAGTGAAGAACACATAGATTCACCAAATGCAAGCTATATTATACAAATTTAAAGGAAATCCTAAAATAGATGAATTTATCAAAAGACGCGCTTGAATTAAATTCTCCTTTGGTAAAACAACATGAAATATTTTGTCAAATAATTTCATTAATCACACCTTATTACGAATCAAGTGACAAATTAAACAACCAACTCACTGATTAAAGATTAGAATATGAAGAGATAAACAAAAGAATAATTGAATTCATTTCTTGGCAAGAATCTCAAGAAGGAAACAAGGTCGATCTACCAAGGATGGAGTCCCACAAAGATGTCTTATTTACAGATTGGGACATATAGTTAAAAGGAACAGAGAGGGAAACAACAAGAGCAACTAGTACAACAAATAAGATCATTGAGGGTGTCAATGAAAACCTCCACACTGCCAATCTTATCAGAGAATGCAATCCAGAAGCTCTCTTGGACATTAAATGGTTGGAATAATAGTGGAAAGAAACTTCCCAAACAAATTCAGAAGCAATCAAGAAACTGTCTAAGCTCGATTGGGAAACATACTCATGGTTTCTGGTAAAACCACACAGTCATTGGATGACTCTACACTGTTTAAATAATTATGCTCAAAAAATGGTGCCACTTCTCACTGATGTTGTATTCATGGGGCAATTGAGATCCAGAATTGGCCAACAACCCTAGATTAAGCCAATGATAGACATTTGCGTGATCAAGGACCAAATGGCTCAATAGGACCATCCAATTTGGAGAAGCTTGTCATCATTTATTTTTTATTTTTAGTTTTTATTTCACTTATTTCGATGAAGGTTGTTTGAAACCTCCTCAACTTTTTATGTATAATCTATTTTTGAAATATATGGATTATTTAAACCTCTCTCATGCATTTAGAGAGGGGTCCAAGATTTTATCAAAAACACTTTGCAATACATTGCACTTTTGTATTTTTGTAGGAGTTTTGATGAAATAATTGTAACAGGATCTAATTTTCTTGAATATTGAAGCATACTCTACTAAAATTACACTTTTGTACTCCTAGGGTATATTTGATTGGAGGAAAGTGGATCAATATTACTAATCTCATGAGCATAAATTTTCATATATGGTACTTTTACTTATGATCGTTTTCCGTCTATGAATTAGTAGTAGTTTGTCTTTAATTGTCCTATGTATGAAAATTTGAGTTATAGTTCTACATTATTGCATTTTTGTATGATGTTTCGGCTCTGAGTCCTTATTGAATAGATGAACAATTACTATATGCGATAATTTTTTCTCAATTTTTTTCTAATTGTTTAGCCAAAACAATTATCATTCACAATTTCATTTCTTTTAACAGTTGAATAATATTCATTACCATTTGCTTTAAGATGTATTTGTAGATCACATATCTTATATTACTTCTCGGGTATATTTATACTATAATAATGTTAGAATAAGATGGATGCGTATGTTTATCATTTAGATTAGATCATTTTAAGTTGAAACATTCTTTGTTATATCTTGTATCACCCCAACATCATTATCAAATCAATCCTCTATGGGAAACTAGTCCCATTATCCCCATTCAGAGCAATTACACGAAATGGAAAAGGAACTGCTTCTAAGGTCTGGACCAAGTAGCTATCCCCCATGTTGTCACAACGAATATCAAGGTTTCAATAGAGCATTACACAGTTTCCACCTCCCAAGGAGGTAAAATTGTATATTGAGTTAGTGCTAGTGGAAGCTTTGGCACCAAAAGCACCTTTTAGGATGAGCATGCATGAGTTGGTAGAGTTAAAGTTGCAGTTGAAGGAATGTTGCACAAGGGATACATTAGGCCAAGTATATCACGTTGGGTGCACCAGTATGAAGAACAAAGATGGAACTCTCAGATTATGCATTGACTACAGGAAATTGAACAAAGTGACCATCAAGAACATGTACCCTTTACCGAGAATCAATGACTTGTTCGATTAGCTGAAGGGAGCAAGAGTGTTCTCAAAAATTGATCAGAGATCTGGATACCATCAGGTATGCATAAAAGAGGAGGACATTTACAAGACAAAATTCTAGACTAGATATGGGCATAAGGAGTTTGATTTAGTTCCATTTGACCTAACTAATGCTCTAGCTACATTTATGGTCTTGATGAATAGTGTGTTGCATCCATAATTGGATAAGATTGTTATTGTATTCATTGATGATACATTTGTATATTATAAAAATGAGGAAGAGCATGTCGAGAATTTAGTAGCATTGTTGAGGGAGCATCAGTTGTATGCTAATCTTAACAAGTGTAGTTTATTTTAGACCGAGGTACATTAATTAGGGCATGTTGTCTCCAAGGAGGGAATTACAATAGATCAAGAGAAGATAAGGACCATCAAGGAGTGGGTAGCTCCTAGGAGTGTGGATGAGGTGATATTTTTCATGGGGTTGGTAGGCTATTATAGGAGGTTCATCTAGAACTTCTTGTAGATTTCTTATCCTATCACATCATTGTAGAGGAAATGTAAGAAGATTGAATGGAAAAAGGAGTGTGAGGCTAGTTTTGAGGAGCTTCAGAAGTTGTTGACACATGCACCAGTGCTACAGATTGGAGATCCGGAAAAAGGGTTTGTAGTATGCACAGATACTTGCAAGAGAGGACTTGGTAGAGTCCTTCTACATGATGGACAAGTGGTATGCTATGAGACATGGAAACTAAACAAGCATGAGAAAAACTACCCAAAACATGATCTTGAGTTAGCAGCGATCATACATGCATTGAAGACGTGGAGACAATATCTTCTTGGCAGGAGGTTTGTACTGATGAGTGTTCATTTTGGGTTGAGGTATTTGTTTGACCAGAAAAATCTGAGTGCCTGGTATGCCAGATGGTTGGCCAAGATTAGTGAGTTTGATTTCGAGATTAGGTACATCAAAGGTAAAGAGAATAGGGTGGAAGATGCTCTCAACAGGTGGGTACAGGTAAATCACTTGATAGCTATGTGCTCCTATGGGACAAACTTATAGGAAGGTCAGCAAGATGTCAGGTATATGGAGATTATGCACAAGTTGCTGTAGAGTACTAGTACAGATACATGTGGTAGTATCTAGGTGCAAGTACATGTGATAGTACATGTGCATGTACAAGTAGTATTACAGGTACAGGTAGAGGTATAAGTACACGTGCAGGTGCATGAGATGTGGATTATTGTCTTACAATAGATGGATTGTTCAGATTCAAAGACAAGATATATGTATCGGATAACAGTGAGCTCAAGGTGTTATTAAGAGAGTTTCATTCGAAACCTTATTCAAGTCACCCAAGTTATCAGAAGACATTGACTGTAGTGAAGAAATTTTATTATTGGTTGAATATGAAGAGGGATTTAGTAGAGTTTGTGGCTAGGTGTTTTGATTTTTAGTGAGTAAAGGCAAAGTGAAAACATCCAGGTAGACTCCTACAACCGATTTCTATTTTAGATTGGAAATGTGAGGTCATTTCCATGAACTTCATCACACGATTTCTGAAGATAGTGAGACAACATGATTCCATCATGGTTGTTGTGGAGAGGTTGACAAAGGTTGCACACTTCATTCCAATGAAGTATACATTCTTAGCTAGTGATGTGGCACATGTATTCATCAAAGATGTGGTTAGGTTGCATCGTGTTCCAAATAAAATTGTGTCAGATATGCATGCAAATTTCACTTCCAAGTTTTCAAAGAAGTTGTTTGCAAGTTTGGGCACAATTTTGGCCTTTAGTACAACTTATCATTTGCAGATAGATGAACAGATAGAGAAGGTCAACATGATATTGGACGACATGTTGAGGATGTATGTAATTCATTAGTAGTGGAAGTGGGAGGAGTATCTTCCCATGGTTGAGTTCACATACAACAATGGTTATCAAGAATAATTAAGGATGAGTCTTTTTGAGGCATTGTATGGGAGGAGTTGTAATACTCCTATCAGTTGGAGTGATCCAATTAACAGGGTGTTGATTGGACCAAACATGTTGGTAGACATGGAACAGGAAATGCAAGTGATCAAGAAGAATCTAAACGCAACACATGATAGGGAAAAGAGATATGAAGATCAGAACAAGTTGTTGAAGGATTTGTTGGTTGGGGAACATGCGTACTTGTGCATCAAACTAAAGAAGAGCTCCTTATGGATTGGATCATGTGTCAAGATGGAACCACGGTTTTGTGGACCCTTTAGTATCATTGAGAGGATTGGGCCAATAGCCTATTGACTTGAATTTACTCCAACATCGAAAGTCCATGATGTTTTCCATGTATCATTGCTTAAGAATTATGTTAAGGTATGTGATTGACTGGTTTGTATTGTAGGTGGAGCTAGATGGAGAATTCCAGCCAGAGCCTTAATGTATATTGCAGAAAAAAGGGCTCATGCTTCGGAACCAAGCAATTGAGCAAGTGGAAGTGTAGTTGAAGCACTTTGGGCCCAATGAAGCTACATGGGAGATGGTGGATTAAATGAGGGCCATATATTCTTCCTTGTTTCCTGGTTGAGTAAAAGTAGTTTTGATATATGTTTTGATATGGTGTTTTAGTATATGTTTTGATATGGTGTCTTAGTATATGTTTTGGGGATATTTCTATATGTACATATGTATATGGATGCAAATATCGCGATGATCTATGTTATAGAACTCCAATAAGCGGTATGGGTGTCATGTCATTATGATTATCATGTTGTTATATTGTCATGTTACTATGCTATCATATTGTTATCTTATCATGTTGTTGTGCTGTCATGTGGGTTGGAACTCAGCAGGGTGACCATTATAAATACTGCATCGAGCTATGTTATAAAGCACCATATGCAGTATGTTTTCTTTCTAACAGTTTTCTGAGGTATATGTGTGATTGAACACTAAGGATGATGCCCCCAAGGGGGAGGGTTTTGTAATAGCCCTGGTGAAAATTCCATGTAATAAAAGTTAAGAAAATAATAACCATGGTTGATGGGACACTTATTCCAAGTTCAATGTTGGGAAAGACATCCTAGCAGTGTTCATTTGGTTGTTTATGGCTAAGGAAATTGGCAAAGGCAATGGCTAAGGCTTTGGAAAAGAAAAATGGCATTTTTGGCACATTTATTTATGAAAATAATGGAAATTAGGAGAAAATGGAGGTGAAAGGTCACAGGCTGCATGTGATGAGGAAAATAAAGAAAAATAATGGGAAATGAAGAAAATAGAGGCCTCATTCATAAAAAGGCTTTTGAGGATTAGTTCGTAACCTTTTTCCATTTAGTTTTAGAGCTCTCTCATTATTAACTCTCTCACTTTCACTCTTGAATACTTAGAGTTTTCATGGAGCACTTTGGCATTGGAGAAAGAGAGGCAAAGAAGGAAAGAGGAACCAAAGATCAAGCAGGGAAGGCAGGATCAAGCATCTATAGAAAGATTCATTGCAGGTGTGGATTTGCATGTGTATTTTCCTTGCTAGATTTGGAATGCATGGTGTTGAATGTGGTTGTTTTCTATCATGGCATGGGATTTTCTAGGTGTTACAGTGTTTTTAGCCTAGCCTTGCCATTTCTTGATAGCCTTGATGAGATGGGTTCTCATACTTCGATTGAGATAGATTACTGGATGGATTTGAAGTTGGGTAGGGTGGATCTCTGAAATGAAAAACACATGGCCTAGTGTTCCCTAAACTGGATCGTGGATCACGATAAAAGAACTGACCTAGTAACCCCTAAGCCAAACTGTGGGTTGCGGTAAGTCAAGGATTGTGTCCCTCGCTGGGCCTATGAATCCTCATTGGTGATTGGTGGGATATACAGTAAAGACAAGAGGTGGATTTCTCTCTATTTTCCCTAGTAGTCCTGAGATGGGATGTATGGTAAAACTTAGAGAGTGGGTCTTAGTGGAGGGCCTAGGGATCCCTGGATCAGATTGTGGATGGTAAAGCCTGAGAGACCAGGAGGCACTCAAATTCATCATGGTGTAGGTGGAGAACTACGATATCATCCATGCTTGTTTGTTTATTTCTAGTTGGTTATGAGTCCCACATTCATGCTTGGAATATGGCACAGGGGTGATTGGGTGAAGAGATACTTGGCTCAGCCAATATATGGTCGGGTGGAACGTGGTAGTCCCATCTCCAGTTGGTTTTTGCATTCATTAATTATAAATTCATTCCTTTCATTTCATGCATAAATGTATTGGTTTATATGTGCATTTTATGAATGATATACTTATGGTATTTTTATTGTTACTATGTTGGTTATATGTATGTTTTATGATAGCAATTATGTATGGCTCTTAGTATTTTTTTACTTGTAAATTAATGGACAATGTATCTATGACCCAATAGATGATAATACAACAAAATACAGGAGGGAATAATGGTTCTTAGTGATTCTCATATAAGTATGAGATCCCTATGCTTAATTCTATTGTTTACACCTGTTGATTATGTTGCTGCGATATGTTTAACGAAATGTCGGTCATGGCTGGTAGGGGTCTGGTTAAGGGCTTGTTTAAATAAATGCTTCTACTTCATTTTTTCCATGTTATTTTACTGCTCTTAAGATATCATTCCATTCTGGGAAGTGACCTGGGCCCTAGGCCGGAAAATGTGGCTCAAATACTGAGGTCGCTATCATAGAATTGGACAAATTGGTCCTTGGACGCTAGCATCCAAGAAGGTGAGAGCGTCTAGAGATCCCTGGATGCTGGCATGACCATAGCATGAGAGCGTCCAAAGGGAAAGTGATCAGAAGTTTCAGTGGGACCCAGGGGCAAGCTGCTTGAAGTGTTGGCATGCTTCTCAGGGGTCATGTAGCTGATGTGGAAGGTTTGCTTGTTGTGTTTCGATCGATTTCATTTCCTTAAGGTCACATAGGAGGTCGAACCCAACCATAGTATCCTATCATCACATGTTTACCCCGGTTGACCGGTTACTTGGGTAGAAGTGGGAGGAGGGTATTACAAATTTTTAGCTTTGGGTAGAGATTCATGGTTTGTTTATATTTGGCTTATTTTCCAAATTTTATACTATGACAATGTAAACTTTGAAACATGAACTATAAACTCAAAATGAGAACTCTAGCCAAAAAATCCCCAAAAAAACATAAAAAACAGTGCTAAAAACCAAAAGTGTTGATGCTGGAATAACACTTTTTTTAGGGTAACTTTTCAACATGTTTTAAAAATGGCAGTGGAAACCAATTATGTCCTGTAAAAAACACTCAAAACGAAAAGTGTTGATGCTGCAATAACACTTTTTTTCTAGAGTAAATTTTCAACATTTTGAAATCATGGACCAGCAAAACGATCCATTACCGACTCCGAAAACATAAAATTTCAAAAGAATAAACAAAAATAAAATTTAAACAAAAACAAAAATTTAAAAAAAAAAAAAAAAAAAATACCAAAAAATATATATAGATTATCATAAAATGTTAAAAAAAAAATTGAAAAATAAAAATAAAAACTATAAAATAAAGTAAAAATAGAAAAATTTACAAAATCATTAACAAAAAACTAAAAAATAAAAAATGAAAAACAAACTAGATTAAACAAAGGAGTTGCCTATAATGCGACTTTTTTGAGATTCCAGTGACGGCGGAAGAAATTGAGGTTAAATCTTGATTTGTTGCAATTAAAATGGTTTTTTAACTTCCTATTTAGATTGAAAAATAATCTTTACCGGATTTTCTCTAAATATGACAGGAATTTCCATAACTTTCCAAGCAATTCCTTAGACTAATTAAACCACTGCAATAAAATATGTATTATCAGATCTTGAATTTCAAATCCAATGAAGAATTAAAATTATTTTTATGCATGCGATGCCGACTATTTTGATATTGACATTGATACTTCAATACCCTTCTCCCCAACAGATGCCATCCCAATTTCAAGTTCAAACCATGATGATAGCGAAGATGAATTCGAGTTGCACTTGTCTATCTGTATGGCCCATCAACCAAGCCCAAATCTGTGCACTTCTCCTGCAGGTAACTTGTTACGGCCCCTCAACCAAGCCAGTTGCTGCCTCTCCAACTTCTTCTGCCACCACTGGAAGATATTGATATCGATATCGCCTTTCCACATTCTCGTGATGTTCCTGGAGTCGAAATCGCTACTAAGTGGAAAATATCTGTGTTGGGATTCAGAAAGTCAGCTAAACCTAGCATGGATTTGCGGTCTCCTTGTACTGAACGTGCCGGTACTGGTCTTGCTGTGGACCCTGCTGTGGCGGAGCAGAATAGATCCTTCACTGTGAAATTAAAGGTCGTGGAAGTACCTCTTGTGTCTCTTTTTATTAGAGGTAATTCTAAGGGTTCCAAGAGAGATGCCAGCAACTATGGGTTGCAGAAGAAATCAATTGATTGTGATGATGGAGAAGGACAATGTAAGAACGTGGATAGAGATAAGAAGGGAGCCAAGGAGATGATTCAGAAGTATGTGAAGAAGATCAAGCCTCTTTATGTGAAGATTTCACAGAGAAGTAATGACAAAATTAAGTGTGGTGATCGGGAGAAACCCCGAATTGCAAACGGAGTAGAAAACATAGATAGAGATAAGAAGGGAGCCAAGGAGATGATTCAGAAGTATGTGAAGAAGATCAAGCCTCTTTATGTGAAGATTTCACAGAGAAGTAATGACAAAATTAAGTGTGGTGATCTGGAGAAACCCCGAATTGCAAACGGAGTAGAAAACATGGATAGAGATAAGAAGGGAGCCAAGGAGATGATTCAGAAGTATGTGAAGAAGATGAAGCCTCTTTATGTGAAGATTTCACAGAGAAGTAATGACAAAATTAACTGTGGTGATCTGGAGAAACCCCGAATTGCAAACGGAGTAGAAAACATGGATAGAGATAAGAAGGGAGCCAAGGAGATGATTCAGAAGTATGTGAAGAAGATCAAGCCTCTTTATGTGAAGATTTCACAGAGAAGTAATGACAAAATTAAGTGTGGTGATCTGGAGAAACCCCGAATTGCAAACGGAGTAAAAAATGGCTGCTGTCCAGGTTCAGAGAGAAGTGTGAAGCCAATCTCATTCTCATTTTTTTCATGTAACTTGAAGATGGCTTACAAGCCTTTCGGTAAAGGGAAACAACAACCTTCTAATATGCAGCGGAAGCTTCCCAACTACATGGCTTACAAGCCTTTCGGTAAAGGGAAACAATAACCTTCTAATATGCAGCGGAAGCTTCCCAACTACAGTAGTGACAGCACATGGATGGAGGTACAGAGTGCAACTCACTATTGTCAGTCGATTACCGGGCTAGATCGTGAACTCATGACGAACTGAAGGTGAAGCTTTGTTTATTTATTTGTAACTGATTATAAGCTGTAAAATATCATTTGGATTTCAGATTTTCTTCAGCTCACAAGCAACATATACACTGTCAATGACAAAGGCTGGCATTGTAGCATCGTCCCCGTATTCTAGGAGGGTATGTGATGCAATTATGATGTAGTGGAACTAGTACATCTTCGAAACTGTGCTTTAAGTTGTAATTATGTTTTTTCATGGTGATTAATCAAATTGTGTATTGAAGTTGAAATGTATACTTATTTTTCTTCCAATTTTCCTGGCCCTCAAACTGATAAACTCTTTCATAAAACTACAAGGAAAGACATTGCCAGAAAATCTTGAAGATTTTGGAAATCATCAAAACCAACGAGCGAAGAAGACTCACAGTTAAAGGTTCACATTTACACCATGACATACCTTTTGCAAGAATATTTTACGAACTATTGCCAATTCTTTTAAAAAATAATTCATGCACCAATAATTATAGATATCACAAAGGATTGATAATCCATGAATTCAGATATTATTAGCTTAGTTATATAAGTTAAATGGTTTATCATGTGGCTATAAATTTCTTTTGTTTATATATATAGATATATATTTCTCTACGAAAAAGTTTATTATAGTTTTTATGTTTTTCTATGATTTTAGAAATTTTGTTGTACTTTTCTTAATGTCAATAGGTCTCTTCAAGTCGGAGTCATGTGATTTGTGTACAGTTAGAGACTTTCTAAGGGGAGTCCTAGGAAGTGAAGTCGTTTCTAGCCTCATTGGTCATTGGACCTAGCCTCGTTGGTCATTGGACCCTCAAGAACTCGTCCACTATGAACGAAAACTCTCTCCTAGTGGTGGCATTTGGAAATCGTCCCCGGAAATTTTTGTCAAGAAAGGTTTGGACTCTGTAGTTTTGTTTTTTCAGGTCTCCACAGTTGATCATGGTTACAAAGGGGTAGCTATGGAGATGACTTGGGTTAAGGAGGGATGATTGAAGATTCAAACTCTAAGACTAAGTTGGGTACTAGCTCTGGGAAGGCCTCGAGCCTCAGATATACAAGGTGGAGTTTGAGCACTCTAGGTCAAGTTAAGGGCCCAAGAAACATAACTAATCACAAGCCTTTGGTCCTTTTTCCACAACCCCTTATCCTAGACATAGGGGCACCGCCTAAGACTTTGGTTTATGTCACAAAAGGTTTTCGCACCAATGAGGGGATTTCCTATTCAACAAATATCTCGGTCTCACTTCCATTGCGGGATATTAGTACTCAATAGTTTCTTAGCAACATACTATTAGGAATTAAAGACCGAGAAGAGGAACAAGGTCCAACTCCTATTGGGGAGGGGAGAAAACCTTTGGTTCACCAGAGCACTCCAGCTCTAGCAAGAATGTAAGAAAGGATATGGGACCATCTGAGGTGAGCCTTCAAAAGCACTTCAAAAGAAGCCTCACTGTGCCAAAAAAGCCAAGCAATTAAAATTGTCTTTGGTCTTGGGGGAAAATGTGAGAATGTAGAAGGCAGATGAATTGGCTGAAAAATCCTTTGTAGGGCAATTTGAGGGGAGGAGATTTGGTATACAAACTTTGAAATAATGGGTGGCCAAAGAAGTTACTCCAATGTCCAAATTCCTACTACAGGTCGAGTTGTTGGCAAGAGGGTGGATCCATCTAAAATTTGCAGAGACAATGGATGAAAACAATGTCTCAAAAGCTATGGCATGTTGTCTCCCCCCCAGTATTTTTTCAATTATGGATGCCATTATTTAATGCTAGTAAAAAGCTATTGGATTTGGTCCCACTCTGGATCCATTTACCTAATTTACCCTTATAGTGTTGGGATGAAGGGATCTTCCAAGACATCGAGAAATTGATCGACACATACTTGGGTCATGATACTTCCTACCTGCCGATGGGATAGAAGACAATGGCTAGGGTTTTGATTAAAGTGGATTTGAGGGCTAGGCTTCTAGAGTAAATTAAGCCTAGTGGAGGCAAGAATGACATTCATACCCTATATTATGAAGGAATACAATTCAGCTGTCAAAGATGCCATTGTTATTGACATCTATTCAAAAACTGTGTATCTGGCCCTGTCAAGAGGTTGTTGGGGTTGCTCCTTAAGTGAGGGTCCCAAATCCTCAAAGCATAAAATATCTCCCTCGTGGGATAGATATCGGCCAATTTTGAAAGGGTATAGAGATGGATCTCACCAGAGCTTACCTTCTTGGGACTAAGGATTCCATGGATCTAGATGAGCGATGATTAGGGCCATCAAAGAACCATCTGATAGGTAAAACACATTTTTTCTCTCCCTTGGCTATTTTTATTGTTTCAAATGGTATTGGCCTTTCAAATTATAACATGTTTGGGTTAGTGAGGAATTTTCCTTCATTTTATGACCATGTTAATGTGCACTACCCCATCCCCCCCTCGTCCCAGATCTAGTGTTGTTACTTGTTATCTCCTAGTGACTCTGCATCCACAACCACCTCCAAGTCTATTTCCATCTCTAGTTTCTCAAGTCTTTGTAAAATCTTAGTTACTGGTTCAAAAAGCAAGGGGAGAGGCAGTAAATTTATCCTGACCAAAGCCAAGGAAAAATCCAGAGCTGATTTGGCTGCTGGTAGACAATTTTCAACTCCAGGGGTTCTTAGTGTATTGTAAACCCCAAAAAGGTTAGTGGAGACAAGTAATCTAGAGGTAATTTTCCTTCAAGAAACCCAATGTGTGGGTGACATTATTGTTAAGAGCCTCAAAGATATTTTACTGGGATGACAATTTTCGAGTATAGATGTGCACATTAACATAGTCATAACAAGAAGGGTATATGAACACACATGATATGTTAGAGGTTCATTGAGTGAATACCTTGTGCATAGGGTTAGGACTTAAAGACCCAGAAGAGGAACAAGGTCCATATCATGTGAGGGAGGGAGAGAAAACCCTAGGTTCACGAGAGCACTCCAAGTCTGGCAGGAAGGTAGGCAAGAATACCTAACCATCTAAGGTGCAATTTCAAAAGAAGCCTCACTATGTCAGAAATTCCAAGTGAGTAAAACTCTCTTTTGTCCTGGGGGTATATGTGAGATTGTAGAAGGAAAGTGTACTCGCTGAAAAATATTTGGTATGGCGATTCTAAGGAAGGAGATTTGGTATACAAACCTTGAAAGAATAGGTGTCCAAGGAAGTTGCTCCAATGTTCAAATTTGCAAAGACAGTGGATGCAAGCAATGTGTCTCAAAAGGTATGGTATGTTCACTCCTGCCTAGAATTATTTTAATTATGGATGTCATTATTTCATGCTAGGAGAGAGCAGTTGGATCTGGTCCTTCTCTTGATTCATCTTCCTAGTCTACCATGATTGATGGGACAAAAGGATCTTCCAAGACATCAAGAACTCACTTGAAAAATACCTCAATCATGATACTTCCTACATGTTGATTAGATAAAAGACCATGGCTAGGGTTTTGATTAAAGTGAATTTGAGGGTTGAGCTTCAAGAGGACATTGAGCTTGGTGGAGGGAAGAATGATATTCATACCTTATATTATGAATAAATACCATTCATATGTAAAATATGCCACCATTATGAAAATCTATTAAAAAATTATGAATCTCGACCCTATTGAGAGGTTGTTCGGGTTGTTCCTTAAGAGAGGGTCCCAAATCCCTGTACCAAAACATCTAAACCTCACATAATGGATGCTAGAGTATTGTGAAATACTATAAATATTGACCTAGATAGAGTTCACCCTCTCGAGAGTAAGGATTCCATGGATATGGATGAGTGACGACCAGGGTCATGAGAAAAACATCTGATTAATACTACACATTTGTTCCCTCCCTTGGCTAATTTTACTATTTCAAATTGTATTGGTATTTTGAATTTTGAAATATTTTTGGAATTGAGGAATTTGTTTACTTTTATTGACAATTTTAATGTGTTTCCACCCCAACCCCCCTTCTCCTACCAAATGCAATATCTTTAATCATTATCTAATAACCACTTTGCATCATCAACCACCTCGAAGTCTATTTCCAACTTCGGTATCTCAAGTGGGGAAGGTTCCTTCTATAATATCCACTCTCGGTTGATAGGACTCCTGATAGGTAGCCTAGATCAAGGTCTTGGTAAAATATTAGTTATTGGTCTTCAAAGAAGGGGGAGAGGTTGTAAATCTAACCTTACTAAAGCCAAGAAAAAATCCAATGTTGATTTGGCTACTCATAGACAATCTTTGATCTAAGGGGCGCTTAGAGAATTGTATGCCATAAAGGAGGTATTCTCATCAAATCTTTGGCCATCAATTATAAGGGTCTTGTAAATCCCCATAAAAGACTTTCCCTAAAAAGGATGGTGGAGACAACGAATATGGAGGTAATTTTCCTTTAACAAACCTTATGCGAAGGTGACATTGCTTTTAAGAGCCTTAGAGGTCTACTATGGGGATGATTTTTTTTGGATATAGATGCCTCACAATGTTTTGGGGGTTTATCAGTGTTCTAGAACTGTCATTGCATCACAATACTCAGTTTATGTAGTAATACAACATTTCTTGGTGTGGAGGTATACAGTGCGGAGAGAGGTTTCTCCTTCACTCTTCTCAATATGTATAGCCCTACCCAAAATCAAAAGAAGTTATGGGAGGCATTTTTTTTCAAGTCCTTAATCCTTTATAACACTCTAATCTTAGGTATGGTTTTAAACTTCTCTTTGGGAGCCCCTAAATGTTAGGGATAGAGGATAGTGCCAGACCCATTAGTGAACGTTTTCATAATCAACCTCTGAAGAAAGATTCTTACTCTATAATTAGGTCTTTTTTAGTTCTCCATAATTGATCACATTTCCAAAGGGGTATTTATGTAGGTTCCTTGGATTAAGGAGGAAGGATGGACATAAGATTCAAGCTCCAAGACTAGGTTGGGTACTAGTTCTAGGAAGGCTTTGAACCTCGAGTGTAAAGGGTGGAGTTTGGGCTATCTAGGGTAGGCTTGGGGCCCAAGGAACACAAATCCTCACAAAGTATTTGTTATTTTTTCCACAACCCCAATCCCAGATGCAAGGAAATTACCTAAGAGTTTGGTTTCTTTTAAACGGTATTGGCACCAATGAGGTGTTTTGCTATTTAGGGGATATCCTAGTCTCACTTTTAGCATAGTATTTTC
The DNA here is from genome assembly GCA_000404065.3 of Pinus taeda. Taxonomy (NCBI): domain Eukaryota; kingdom Viridiplantae; phylum Streptophyta; class Pinopsida; order Pinales; family Pinaceae; genus Pinus; species Pinus taeda. The sequence continues at coordinate 156,527 of APFE030933540.1, forward strand.
ATACTCAACAATTTCTAGGTAGTACAGGGTTAAGACTTAAAAACCAAAAAGAGGAAGAGTCTCTAGGCCTAGTGGGGGAGGGGGAGAAAACACCAGGTTCATGGGATAGATCCAAGTATGGAAGGAGTGTAAGAAATAATACAGGACCATCTAAGGTAGGATTTCAAGAGAAGCCTCACTATGTCATAAACTCCAAGCGAGAAAAAATCTCTTTGGCTTTGGGGGCGAATGTTAGAATGTATAAGGCAGGCGCATTCACTAAAAAATCCTTGGTAGAGTGAGTTCAAGGGAAGGATATTTAGTATACAAACCGTAAAAGAATGGGTAGCCAAAGAAGTTTCTCTAATGTCCAAATTCTTTCTGGAGGTCGAGTTACTGGTAAGAGGGTGGATCCACCTAAATTTGTAGAGATAGTGGATGCAAACAATGTGCCACAAAAAGTATTGCATGTTGACTCATCCCAAGTAATTTTTCAATTCTCGATGCCATTATTTGAGCTTGGAGATAGTGGTTGGATCTAGTACCACTCTTGATCCATCTTCCTAATCTACCCTCATATTGTTGGGATGAAATCATATTCCAAGATATTGGGAATTCGATCAGCACATACCTAGATCATGATGCTTCCTACTTGTCGATGAGATAGAAGACCATGGGTACGGTTTTGATTAAAGTGAATTTGAGGGTTGGGATTTCAGATCACATTCAACTTGGTGTACAGGAGAATGATATTTGAGCCCTAGATTGAATGAATATAATTTAGATGTTGAGGATGCCACCATTATGCACATCTATTCAAAAGTTGTGAATCTTGGCCTTATTGAGAGGTTTTTGGTTTTTCTCCTCAAGTGAGGGTCATAAATCCTTAAAGAATAACATCTGTCCCTCATGGGATGGATGTTGACATATTGTGAAATATAGTAGATATGGACCTAGTCAGAGCTTTCCCTCTAGGGACCAAGGATTCCATGGATCTGGATGAGCGACGACGAGGGTCATGGAGAACCATCCCATAGGTAGTACACATGTTCTATATCACTTGGCTACTTATATTGTTTTAGATTGTATTGGTATTTTGAATTTCGAAATATTTTGGGCAATGAGAACTTTGTTTACTTTTTTTGACCATGTTAATGTGCCACCATCACAACCAACCCCCCGCCTCCCCTCGCCCATTTGTCCTAGATCCAATATCGTTACCCGTTATCTCATAGTGACTAAATGAATCCCCAACATCCTCCAAGTCTATTTCTAGCTTTAGTTTTTTGGGTGAGGAAGGTTCCTTCTAAAATATCTGCTCTTAGACAAAAGGACTCTCAATAGGTAGCCTAGATTAGGGTCTTGGTAAAACCTTGGTTACTGGTCTTGAAAGCAGGGGGAGAGGATCTAAATCTAACCTAACCAAATCCAAGGAAAATGTCAAGGATGGTTTCATTAGTGGTAGACAATCTTAGATTCAAGGAGCGCTTAGAGCATTGTATGCCCGATAGGAGGTATCCTCATGAAATCTATGTTTGTCAGTTGTAAAGGTCTTGCAAGTCCCCATAAAATACTCGAACTAAAAGGATTGGCAGAGAGAAGTAATTCAAAGTTATTTTTGCTTCAAGAAACCTTAAGCTAGGGTGGCATTGTTGTTAATAACCTCAAATGTCTTTTAGAGGGGATGAACATTTATGGGTATAGATGCATTTGGACATTATGGGGGTTTAGCAGTGGGATGGAATTGCTATTGCATCAAAGTAATCAACTCATGGAGTACTAAACTAGGTCTTGGTGTGGAGGTATTACGTGTAAAGGTCAGTTTCTCCTTCACTCTTCTCAATAAATATATCCCTACCCAAAATTGAAAGGAATTTTGGGAGGCCTTTTTTGTCAAGTCCTTAATCCTTCTTAACACTCTCATCTTAGGTGGTGATTTCAACTTCCCTTCAACAACCCTCGAATATTGGGGAGAGAGGCATGTGTGAGTTCCATTGGTACATTTTTTCACAATCAATCTCCCCTTGGTAGTGCCCTCTCTCCCCTTTGTTGATTTTTTTGTGGATGAAGGTCAAAGTCACATTTTGGATGAGGAAAAATAGAGAAAAAAATGTGATAGATGCCTGGAGGCTAGGAATTTGGATATCACACATATTTTATTTGTTGATAAAATACATGTTTTTTACAAAGAATCCCCAAGAGGGGTAGAAAAAATGATGGATATTTTATCCTTGTTTGGGAAAGTCACTGGTATGTTTATCAATTTCAAAAAGTCATCCATAATTTACTCAAACTTGGAGGATGAAGAGATCCATCAAATATCATGTTACCTCAATTTTTATTCTAGGCCTATGGATGAGGGTCTTAAGTACTTAGGTTTTCACTTGAAGACATAAAATTATTGCAAGGAGGATCATATGTGTTTGGTAGTGAAGGATGTGAAGAGAATTAAAAACTTGAGTCATAGGTGGTTTTCTAACGAAGGCCATCTGGTCCTAGTAAATTTTCTTTTAAAAGCAATCACATTTTATTGGATTTCCCTTGCCTAGATCCCCAAATGTGTGCTAGAAAAAATGAAAAGACTTTGCTTCAATTTTTTTTCTTCTAGGAACAAGGTGGAGGGTTTGTTGGGAGAAAATAGCATGTCCAAAACCAATGGGTAGATGGGGCCTTTAAAAAAATTTTAAGTTTTCCAAGTTTCTGCCAGAAAATTGTGGGTGGAGGTTAATTTTCACTCAAATCGTGTGGACTTCAGTGGTAATTTAGAAATATATAATACCTAGTACTTTGGAAGATTTGTTCCATGGAGAGGATAAGCCAAGATTGAATATGTCAATCATTCGGAGTGTAGTTCTGAATGCATTTGATCTTATCAAAACAAGTTTTTCTTGGAAGGTATGTAGAGGAGACAAGGTGAAAATTGTACATGACCCATAGGAAGGAAGTAGCCTTAACCGCGTGCTCCCTCATCCCCCAATGGAATAATTGTGTGACAAGGGATTCATATAGTTGTCTCACATTTATAACCCATCCACCACCACATTGTCGAGACAAGGTTGGCGATCTCATGAAGAACTAGGTTTATTAGAGAAAGTTTAGTAATAATCTAAACATTATTGTTGTAATTGTCACAACCTCCTCCAAAATTTCTCATATATTCTAAATTTTGGAGCCTCCTTTTGGTCTTGTGAGCTATGATTTTGGGTTTTTTAAGTCATCATTGGTCTTACTTTTCTTAGTGTCAATTCGTCTTGTAGTAATGTCAAGTGTTGCAAATTCTTCATCTTCACATGCCTAGCTTCTTTCCCTGATTTGTGCACTTCAGGTTGACAATCACTCCTTGTCAAACGCAATTGCGCACTCTTTTACGGTAGTGATTGTGCATGCCTTGACATTAGTGATTTCACATTCCTTTTTGGTAGTAAACTACATAGTCTCTTGTGATAGGAAATTATGCAATCCCTTCTGCTAGTGAACTGCACAGTTCCTAGAGATAGTCAAATGTTCACTCATTGAGGATAGAAATTGTGCAATCCCTATGGATGGCTATTGCGTAAAACTTGCTAACATTGAAGGCGCACTTTCCGAAGTTAGCACAATTACAAGTAGTAGCTATCTAGCTCTAGATCTTAGATTTTCGACATGCATGTGAAAACCTAACCCTAAATATTTCAGTCCTCACCTATATAAGAAGCTAGCTCATACCTCATTCTCATACTCACCCTTGGACCTCTTCACATTACTTGAGCACAAGGAGCTATTTTTTGCATGTACGTAGATATTTTGGGTAAGTTTCATAACTGTCATGTTGAGAAATGGCAACAGGAAATTCCAATTTAATTTGTCCATGAATTAAACTAAGAATTAAAATCAAATGCTATCCACATAGCAACTTGTAAATAGCTAATTACATTTGATTAACTTAATTAGCTTAGGAATTTCGAGTTGGAAGTCTTTCTGAAGTCATGTATATGTTCTGGCTAAGTTTTAGGGGTCTTGTATGAGTTTAAATTAAGTTGGAAATTAGATCACTTAGTTTACTGAGTTAAGTTCAGTTAAACTAGTTCCAAACTATTTGTAGGAACTAATAGAGGACTAAAATTTAGTTGGTGCACTAATGCATCCACTAGTTCTACTCCAGTTAACTAAAGATTCCCTCATGAAAAACTCATGCATGTAATTTTAGAGAAAGACCGAGTTGAGACTAGACTACAGGGAGAGTTTACTATTAGTTGTATTATTCACTAGAGTGTAAATATCATTCATGAATCAGAGATTGATCCTATGTTTGGATTACACAGTTTTGGAAGAATGAATTCCCTTTAAATATGGGCTATTCATCCTAAGAACAGGCAAGAGATTAGGAGCTTGGAGAGTTGCAGAAATGGCTAAGTTTTGGTGAAGAGCTAGCTTGTGCATTGTGGGAGTTGAGCATACTTGTGCAAAATTGTTATAGTGAGAAGAAGCTTTGCATATTCACTCATATTTCTGATATATACAACACAGATAGTGGGGTTTTTAGAAGTGGCTTTCCCAATATACATGTTTTGTTATGTGCCATTTATTTATCTTCTTCTTGTTCTTATTATTTTCATTGATCTATCGACTTCTGCTGGTTCAAGGTAGAAGTGGATTCTTGTCTTTTGCTTGAAAATTGCATGAGCTTGTGAATCTACAGGATTTTCTACATGTAACTTTTATCTACCTACAATTTTTCTTTTGTCATTTTTCTCTCGTAAGTGTCATTTATCCTATTTTTTGTGTTATAACTGTCACTTTTACTATATTTACCTTTTGAATATGTCGTTTCTCTCTTGCACGTTTCTTTTCTAGTGTCATTTCACATTTCAAGCCCTTTCACATTCTTGTAATTATTGCAAATGAACCTATTTATGCATGTTAATCTTCTCACTATCCTGATTGCTTGTTTTCTATCAATACTTACACATTTCTATGTTCCAAGCAGTAGATCTTCAGCCTTACTCTCTGTTGATCCGACATGTGAAATCATCAAGATTTTCCTCCCTTCACCTACACATTATGCAACTCTAGTTAGTAGTGACGCCATCCCTACTCACTATGACTATGTACTATGCAGTCCCTAGACTTATTTGCACATTGCACACTTCTAGCCAATAGTTTGTCACCAACTATCCATTGTTGCTGCAAACTTCATAGTTAAGGAGCATTGTCTCTCTCATCAACTTCACATTTCTTAACCATAAGCTTCAACCCTTCAGTATTATGTCTCCCTGACTAAGCATGTGAAGTCTCTCCTCTCTTTCATTGCATAGTAAACACTTCCAATGACTAGTTAGGTCACTCTTACCTCAAGTTTTCCTCTTGCCCTTAGATCTTGTGCAAACCTCCCTCTTAGTGACTATTTGTTGCATTTGATAGCTTGATAGAATAAGAGATTATATGTGGAAGTAAATTTATGTTTCCATGAGTGCATGTCCACTTATATGTTCTACCACTTAAGACCTTATCACTTATAAAAATCCACTAAAATGACACCTCCAATTACAAGACAAGCACCAGCTAAGGAGGCCACTGAAAGTAGTAATGAAAGTGCTAGAGAAATTTCTACATTAGGAGAACCTATATTAGAAGATACTAGGTGTTTTTTGGATAATTCCACTACTAAGTCACGGTTAACCATAAAATATGATTTGAACAAGAAGAGTTCCCAAAGGATATAGAAGACAGGGAAATTTACATCAATTTTAAGAGATCTAGGTTCCATAAAGTTGCTTGCAGATATCTAGTGCTACTTTGTGTAGAATAAATCAGATGGATTGTATAGGGTCTAGAGTCCAAGAAAATTATCATAAGAAATGTGAGTGGGAAAGATCTCTCGACATATCAGCCACATGATCTCCATGCACGGTGAAAAATACCGAGGCCTGAAGAATATCTCAGCTCTAAGTACTATGCAATTTGGTCCCATTTGAATACAAAGGATGTCATCAGATCATAGGCGTAGAAACTAACCAAGTTTTTCCAAAAGACAGAGGGGTTCAATAGGATAAAATCATTAAATAAGGTTTACCATTACCTCATTGCAAGGTGGTGTAGATTGTATGGACGGGAAGGCACTTATTTTTGTGAAGAAGGATTGATATGCATGCATTACCCAATGTTTATAGAAGACAATATATTCAACTCGTGAGATATAATTTCCAAACAATTACATATTAATATATCGAAGGTAAAGAATGATTTGGGATGCAGGAAAAGTTCATTCTTTATGTCTGCGTACCTGCTTGATGAAATTTGTGCCAAAATGAGTGTCACAGTCTAGAATGGAAGTGGACTCAACAATCGCTCTTCGTCAATATATATTGCAATCTACTCTCAAAATTCAATTCCAAGGGAGTTTATGATAAATTAGTTGAGAATTTATTTACTATGTTTTATCAAATGATATTTGACAAATAGTAATCCTACATGACTGATCAAGTTAAAGAAGAAAATATTGAAGTTGCATATTGGTTCGATTCTTCTTAGGTCACCTATATTAGAGTATTTAGTTCCCAAAAGCGACCACACCTCTTACCAAAGTACATCACTAATAATATGGTCATGTAGGAGATTGGATATCATAATTGCTCAGGACTATCATAGCTACTACTATAGAAGAAGAAGTCACCATGGCTACTCCTTCCGCTACAAGTGGGGTATCATGAGCTAAAGAGTCTGAATGAAACGAATGTAGTATTTGAAGAACTCACACATCTCAGGTTCAGTGAAATATGTTTCCATAGATATGACTCTGGGGGAGTATGAAAAATTATTTTACTAAGCTTCATTTTTCCTAGCCACATGTTTCAACTTCTCTAGAACATGAGGAAAATATGAAGAATTAGTACAATGTTTCCATAACAACAAGGTTTGCATATGAGGTGGGCCCTTATGACACAACTCATGTACCAAACATTGTTTAAGAAGGGATATAGTCAGAAGTGCCCACTCAAGATAGTTTTGCCAAGCCATAGAGGAAGATCATGCATGATCTAGAAGAAGAGAGGAGAAAAAAATTTAAAGCATATTCAAATACGAAAGGAAAAATTGAAGTGGAGAGCCAAAGAAAGGAACTAAAATAAGAATGGAGGAAGCGAGAAGAGGAGAAGAAACAGGAAGAGGAACACAAGAAAGAGGAAGAAATACATAGAAAGAGAACAACAAAGGAATACAAGAGAATACATGCAAAGAAGAAATGAAAAGTTGAGAAAGAGGAAAGGGGAGAATAGGAGGAAACAATAGGAAGAATGCATGCTGAAGAAAAAGGAAGAATAACAAAGAAATTTTTAGAGAAGAAGGAAGAAGGATGAGAAAACAAAAGGATTTGTAGGCCTAATAGGTGGATGATGAGAAGGAGGAGGATGATCAATAAGTAGACATTATTTTGAATGTGGAATAGATAAGCTATCAACCCCTTCCTCCTCTTACTGGTGGCCATCTACCATTAAACGAAATGGGAATAGTTCCTCCACCGAATGATAGGGTCATGGATATTTGAAAATTTACCTTTGATCACATGAAGCACATAATAGTACAGGAAAGAAGAAGGTTTTTCACGAATGACCATCATCACCAGGTTTCCATCAATACAGAAAGGGTGATTGTGTTCAATACTTGGAAGAATCAAAGAGCACTTGCAACAATGAATGTAGCATTTGCAGAAGCCAATAAGGAGAACATTGATTTATTAATGAGAGAAAATAAAAATTCAGCAAAGAATTTCCTTTTTCAAGGCAACAGTATTGTCATCTCATGTCTGAGAATATGAGGTTGTCTTCCATTACTTCTAGTGAAATGAATTCAAAGCAACAATACTTGAGCAAATCAAGTCGCTAGAAGACACTATGAAGTAATTATATGAAGAGATGTTCGTTCTTCATGAAATAATGGTTCTCTTGAATCAAGTGCATAAAGGATCATAGACGATGGTAAAGGTCCATAAGAAAATTATACAACCATAGCAATGATCCAGGACTAAGGCACCAAATATCTAAGCACAACTGCGGTATTGGTTAGGAAAACAAGATAGGATGTTGAAGTAGACAGGGAAAAAACCAAGGAATTTTTACAAATCTAAAACAAATCCATACTTTTGTTACTAGCTCCATAACATCATATTCATGATTGTATCATGGATTGGATGCTTTGGAAAGGATGCATATGATACATTATGTTGCCACATTTATAGAAGTAAAGGGAATGAGCATTATCAAGCAAGAGATAGACAATTTATTGAACAACATCAAACAAGCAACCACTCAGGATGAGCTTGAGGTGAACAAAGAATCTATTCTAAAATATGTTACTAAGCCAACTAAGATACACATGATTTTAGTCAAGATTCTCAGAAACATTTAAATCGATTCTAAGATGGTATATCCAAATGCATTGGAGGGTAAAATAAGATACAAACTAGGTGTACCATTGAAGGTTGAGCAAATAGCAACAAAGTACAAATCTTGGCACCAATATATTAATATAGAGTTACATGTTATCGTCACTGAGTTATAGTTTCCATAAGTTTAGCATGATGCATAACTTTGTCTTATGGATTCAGCCACATTTTTGTCTATTGTAATTTTTTATTTTGAAAATAATAATAAAATGTAAAATGTGTAAATTGGGAGTCAAAGAGTCACATGGGGAATATGCAGAGTTATTATGTAGCTTAAAGGTTAAAGAGGAGCTCAAAAGATAAGTGGTATCTCAAGAGTCATGAGGGAGCTCAAGAGTCATAAGCGGGGGTTAAAGGTCACCTCAATTTTTATAAATAAACCATCATAACTCAAGCAAAGGGCTTGGAATTTTAGAGAGATAGCCTTGGATTCTCTAGTTTAGATAGGAGAGTATTTCATTCTTTGGAGAATCAAGTGGTAGCTTATAGTTACACTATTGGGGCTAGTGTTTCGCCATTGTAATAGTGTACTTAGAACTTTCAATTAATCGCCAGGAGCTCTCAGAGCCAACACACTTTCCTACATTGTTATAGACATTTTTGGGCACTTCAACCCCAATCATAAATGTCCATAAAATGAGGGCTCATAAGTCCCTAAAAGTGTTGCTTCACTGCCTAAAGGAACAAGGTCAATTGATTACATCATCTCCCAGAAGTTCTCCACTGAAAACTACTCATAAATGGTGAAAACTGGACCATACTGAAAGCTCAATGCAGAGGGTGCGATGCATATCACCTTCCGAGTGTACAAGGTGTGATGCATACTAATTTTCTCCTCTGTAGGGTGTGATGCTCGGGAATGGACAAATGGCAGGAACAAAACTATGAGGTGGAAGATCATGGAATCTTCTAGAGGCTTCCCCTCTGACACTTTCCTATCTATTTTCGACCAGGGATGAGTAAGAGATCATCATTCTCCAAGTGGAAGCAGGAACTATCAGAGAGAGGACACTAATCAAGATCCCAGAAGGTGACTCACCTCTCTGTAATCATCTATTTATGGATCCCTCATCATATAGATCCAGAGGCTAGAATTTTGTATCTTATAGAGAAGTGTTGTTGGTTTTCTGGTATACATTCATAGGGTTGGGTGATCTAAGCTTTGCTTGAGGTGAAGAAGGGCTTCTTAGCTGGAGGCTAATGTTGGGTCAAAGCACATGGTTGTAATCCTCTTGCTACTTTTCATCTTAATAAAGCTATTGTTGTTTCCTTCCATATTCTGGTGTACTTGTTTATATATGCATGTATATGGTTAATACACATCTGGTCCTATATTATTTATGAATTTAGATCCTTGTTTCTTGCATAGTAGTATGTTGTTGTGATTCCAGAGGTTCTTTTGAACCTAGGCAAACAAAGAAGAAGCGGCGGAGCTCTATCAAGAAGGAGAGGAAATCAAGCGCAAGACTCAGGTTGGTCTTCTTGGTCCTCCTCTCATCTATTTTCATAAAAGGAAACAACAGTAGACTTTGATTGTTTGTTTCTAAGATAGCCACCCATCTTAGTGGGAATAGCAACATCCGAGTGGACACTATTCCCGGATAACAAAATGGTGACTACTCTGGGGACCGACTAGATTACTTGTTAGCCTATCTATCCTTTTTTCTTTTATAAACTTACAGACGGAGCTTGAAGTCAAGCCTACTAGCCATCGAATTGCATTTGTTATACAAATGCAAAGTAGATCAATGCTGCTTTAGTCTATCTCTATGTTTTTTTTATGAATTAAACAATAGATTTGCAAGCAATCTAACTGCTCTAAGTGGTGGCTCTAGTAACCTCTTTGATCACCCCTGTGTTTTAGATACACTAATCTTTACTTATTTGGCCTAAACACCTGAACTAGATTGCAAACTATAAGTGAAATCCCATTCAAATTCTCGCACTGCTACCATCACACCCTGCCTTCAAGGCAGTCTGTATGCATTGCACTTCCCGAGTGCAGTAGGTGCGTTGCATACTGAGTTCATTGTGTAACAGGTGCGATGGTCAGGGAGGGTTAACTTTACCCTCCGACTGTGGATTTTTCTCACTATTTTTAGTCCTATTCAATAGTTTTGCTGTCTATAGTCAGTGTACTTCTGTGAAAACCCCCTTCTCTTGCATTATTCCACCTCCTTAGTGCAAAGAACTATAAATGTTTTTATGTATTGTGCGTCATTTTTAGTTCTCTTTTGCAAAAATTAGCGTAGTCGAACTGTCGTCTGTAGATCTGAAAGTGTCATAGCTGTCTTTTTCAGTTTTAGAAAGCAATCCCATTATTCTAGATAGTCGATTATACAGTTACTATTCCATAGGATTTGAATTTTTAGTTTTAAAGTGTCGAAAAGAAATTTTCATTTCAAAATTGCAAAGTGTCTCTCTTGCTTTCACTTCGTTTTGAAAAATAATTTTGTTGAGTACTGTCACTTTAAAAGTAATTCAGTTTTGCACATAGCTTTTTTAGCGTCATTCACACATTAAGAGAGCTAAAATAAAATACATGCATGTGCATTTGCATTTTGATTGCTTGGCTTGATTTAGGACTGTGCATTTAGCGTGTGCTCTGTGCTCTGT
>APFE030933547.1:0-10132 GCA_000404065.3 Pinus taeda
TGAAGTGCGTAGCGACGTAGGCCAGAGAAAAGGAAATTGCGTATCTGTCTTAAGATCTTTTGTTGACTGATTTTTTTTGTTGATAAGGTGTTCTGGTTTAGTTTACTGTTATTGTGGATCTGGTTATCTGGGTGACTTACTGGTACTTGATGATCATTTGATGTTTATGGATCCAGTTTGAAAATTTATGAAAAGTGGTCCTTGAAAGAAAAGAAGTAGGGGTTGTAGCTCCCTTCCAGGAGAGACTGGAAAACGAGAGAGAGTTGTAGCTCTCTGCAGGTTGCAGCCTGCGTACTGGTAAAGGACTGCACCAGTACAAGACCATTGTAAAAGGAGTTTCTAATTTGAAAAGAAGATAGAGACATATTGCAGCAGGTGGTTTTCACCCACATTGGGTTTCCACCTTATATCTGGTGTTCTTTGATGTGACTGTCTGTTTTCCTTGTTCATGCTCATTATTTTATGGTACTGATATGCAAAAAATAATTCAAAGTGTAAATAAGGAAGATTTGTTAAAAGAACTAGATAATACTGATTCACCCCCCCCCCTCAGTATTATTTTCAATAGCCAGTTCATCAACAAATATATTTTGACCCCTATGAATTAGAGATAACTGGTATTCTGGAAAACATTGTAGAAAATCTAAAACAACATTTTTGTAGGCCCTTAACCTAGGGTGTTTAGCTGATTACTCACCATTGATATGATTATTGATGAGTTCTAAATCACCATGAACAAAAATCCTTTTAGCTCCTGACCTCTTCAAAATCTGTAGTCCTAAAATTAGTGCTTCATAATCAACTATATTATTGGTGCATTGAAAATTAAGCTTGTAGGAATATCCCTTTGCTATACCTATTTTTGAGTTCAAAACCCAAACGTCTACCACTGCTTATTCCTTGCTAATCGCCCCATGTAAATCCATATTCCACAAGGTTTTATCTTCTTCATCTTCCTTCCCAACATCCAATTTCATATCTTCTACATTATTTGGTTCCCTTTCTATATCTGACACCTCTTCTTCTACACATGTATCATTGTATGGAATGAAATAATCCATATTTGAATGCACAAAATAAAGGGGGTATTTTTTAGGCTTGTCTTGGCTACCTACCATATATTTCATCAATGCTTCTTGGTACAACCTCCTCTATTGACCAAGGACAAGAATACTAGCATATGTCATGCCCATCTGCAAGGTACCATGTAACTTTGTTCCCCATGATCTTGATAATAGCATTCCATATTTGGGAGGTATGTCAGCCACTACAATATCCATAACCACACTCTTCACTGGGATTTGGGCCAGAGTCACACATAAATCCTTTTTGAGACCTAAGTATCTTACTTTGTTAGAATAAAAAGAGTAAAGGTCTTTATAGGGTCTTGTTATATCTAATCCTAGTTTTTCCATGATAACTCTAGGCATGAGATTATGTGAAGCACCAAAATCAAGCATAGAATTCTGTAAAATATAGTCATGAATGTTTAAAATGAAATAGAAGGGTGGTACATTCCCATCTCATGACCTCCCTTCAACTTTAGGTCCAAATAAAAACTTATCTTGGTCATCAGTTAAGTTAACTGTGTTTGTTCCCTCCCTAATTTTTAGTGCCTTCATGACTTGAGATCTATATGCATTCCTATTAATCAATTTTTTCAAAGGAATATCAATTTTTACCTTGGTTAATTCATTTTCAATATTGAAATATGGTTCTCTACTTCTTTGAAACTTACATCTTGTTTTTCAGAAAACACCTTTTGAGAGTCATATTTTGAATGGATGGTGCATCACTTTGGATCTTCTTAGGAGGGTTTACTACAATATTCTTGCTTCTCAAATTGTATTATTTATGTACTTCCATGATATAATTTTGGTATCCATTTTTATAATCATCTGATTCAATAGGGGTGATTATCTTTTGTATCCTCTTCTGTTTCATTGTATTCATCTACATAATTCTCTTAGAACGCAGTCTAATTTGGTGTTGCTCAGCTAGGGTTCTTTTCTCTCTCTATTTAATTTGGGGAGGATTTCTCGTAAAATTAGTATTTATGTTCTGAGAACCTCCCTGAGTTTCTCTTGGTGCATCCATATCAGTCAAACTTATCCTTTCCATCATCCTTTCCAGTTTTTTAAATAAGGTGTCTAGCCTTGCATTTGATGAAGGAGAAGAAGGTTCTTCTTTGATAGTTACTATTATTTCAGCCTTTAATTTTGCTCTTGTGGCTAACAAATTTGCTTCTACACTAAAAAAGTTTCTTTTCATTTCTTCTAGGGTTGCAATATTTCTCTTTCTTAATTTATAAGCCATATCTACATCAAATCCATCTAGAAATATTAATAAAACTAACCTTGGTGGAGGTTATATTGTTGTTAGATTAGAATTGTAAATATTGTTGAATCTGGTGCAGTAATCCTAAATTGTTTCTCTAGGAGTTTTTTTTAGACTCTCATATTCTGCTAGGATTTGGAGAGGGTTCTATTTTACTTCCCATCTTGTGAGGAAAATTCAGTGAAATGTTTCTAAATCTATAATAGTTTATGCTGGAAATCCCCTGAACCATTTTCTCACTCCTCCTACCAAACTTTGTTCAAAAAGCCTCATTTTCACATCATCATCATCTACTTCTTGCAAATATGAGAAGTCATTCATCTTGTCTATGTGTTGTTGTGTTGTGATAGGCTCAGTACAATCAAATTTGGGTATACGTTTGGCATAATTCTATGGCATTGCATTCAATTGTGTTGGTAAACCCAAAGGGGAATAAAGCGCTACTGTGACTTGAATAAGAGAAGAGGATGAAACAACAATTGTCGTGGATATAAGGGTGGTAAATAAGGTGGGATTATGCGTTGTCGAGTTAGTATAGAAGTAGTCTAGATGGTAGATGAAATGGTAACAATGGTAAAAAGAGAAGTCATAGGAGGGGTTAATGATGAGGCAAAAGAAGAAAAAGTAGTTGATTGATCAGTAAATGATTTCTTAGCAACTTGATTCAATTCAACCACCAAATCTTCAAGTTTTTTAAACTATTTTATAATATCTTCATCAAGATTTGAAATGACAAGTTGATGTATTGAGATATAAGGTTTCAAAATATTTTCATCAAAAATTGTCTCAGGAACAAAGTTATCTGACTTGGTTCAGAAAAGACTGTGCTCAAAAGGTAGGTCAAATTAAATATCTTCAATAGTTATGAAAATTTCAGGGAGAGAATTAATTGTGGGCAAAGGATTATTTCTTGCTTGGATTTCAATAAAACTCTTTTTCCTAATCAACTTCTCAGGATTATTTACAATTTCAGGTGGGTTAGGATCTAGTGTAGATCTTCCTATAAGCCAAGTCTTCAATAGATTATTTACAGATAAGTATATATACAAAATATGGGTGGAAAAACAACCTTAATAGCATTTAATTCATTGTCACACACAGGAAATAGCTTTGGAGCTTTGAAAGGAATATTTACTAGAGATAGATATAGTTTATTTAAGGTGTCCCTAGTATGGTCGCCAGAATGTTATCACTCTTTAATTTCTCTAGGTTGTGGAGAGAAAACCAGAGGTAACCACAAAACCACTTGCAAAGATAAGATCTAGCCCTTATAGCTTTAGAGAGGGATCTCTCTTTCTGATTTAGATTTCTATATTAAGATATTAGGCTAGTTATTGAGTTCTGAGGTTGGTTTTTTAAATATTTGATTGAAAATTCCAGGGAAGGTCCATTGGGAATGGAGTCATGAGTCTTTGGGTGATCAAACAAAAAAATGATAGAGCAGTTGTAACCAGGTAGGATAGGAATTTTTTTTTTATCTTTAAAATTATTTGAGGAGCGTATAGGATGAATATGACTTAAATTCAGTTAAATATAGAGCACGGTGGGATGAATTCTATACTTAACATCAGAATGAAAATGTTGATATTGTTTACAAGCTATAGAAGAGTACACTTAAGAAAATTTAACCATTTATCTTCTTGAAACAATAAATATAGAAAACATATGGAAAAATGAGAAAATAACAATTTCACATGAGAAAGTACATCACCAATTACTTGACATGGGAATCGTGGAACAAAACTCTCTGTATTATTGTAAATTGATCACTTCAGTACAATGCACAACTTACATCAAAATATAGCTCCTTTCTTCATACAAGTTCCAACCCTTGTTAAGTCTTATTACAATATACAGATAGACATTCTACTAAGCTAATCTTGGATTCCAAAAAGGAATTCATTACTAAATGATATTCTAACAAAATTACATATTTTTCTGAAATAGAAATAAAAATAGAATCCTTGGACAAATTCAGATGTTTGTTGAAAATTTAAAGGAAATTTGTTTCCGACTGTGCCTTTTTTCCAGCTCCTCGCTTCTGCTTTAGTGCCAAAAATGTAGGTCTTCTGTTTATGCTTGCTTGACCAATTCTAATAATTCGTCCCACCTTTCTTCATCTGGGATTGAAAAATTCACCATGTTGCTAAACCTTTCATCCACTTTAGTCTAAGTTTGAAAAGTTGGTTTATTTAAAAATAAATGATGAATTTTGTGTTGTATATTCAAATCAATCTGTAGGCCTTCTAGGAAATATTCTCCACTGATGGATCCCTTCATCTTTGCAAACTTTGACATATTTTCTGTAATTTTTCATAATTTTTCTTGATAATTCTCTAATGGATTCAATTTTTCATTACCGTTTTTGAGCTCTAGAGGTCCCTTTTCCTGCAATACATAAAACTCTTTATTGAATATCTTTACTTGTAGCTCCATCTCTTTACATTTATTCTCCAATTGGACCATTGTATTCCTTTTAGTCAAAACTCTTTTGACTTTGATTATTGTTTTTGTTTTGTCTTGGATGTTGAGCTCTTCAAGTTCTTCATGGTTTTAGAGTTCAACACCTTGATGATCTTTGTGCTTCTTCTGGCATATGCTTAATGTCAACTTTTATATGTTCTCTTGTTTCTTTAACTCTCTACACCAATTCTTCCTGTTCAAATATAATTTGAATGGAAGGCCATAAGTGTATAAAATTGGCATTGATGTTGTGCCAAATGTTTCTTTTGCTTCTCCAAACATTTGAATAATGATGGATTTGTCTTCACATTTCTGAATTTGTTGTATAAGTTTTAAGTTATTTTGTACTTCTTCCAAGTAGGCATTGTCTTCCTTTATCTTACTTTCCTACATCTTGGTTAGGGTTGCTGATAGTTTCTCTACCTCTTCGTTTTTCAATGAAAATCCTCCCAAAGCTCGAGTTAGCCCTTCTGAGGAATTTGGAACTAATATTTTTGTTATAAGTTGGGTTACAATCCTTATTGTTGATGTTCTTGCTGATGTACTTACTTCTTCCCATTTCTCTTTTTATTTTAGTAGTTCTTCCATGTCTTGATCCATTTTTTTGTATTTGAGCATTTTGATCCACTACTAAAGTAAAAAAAAAAACCTTTCTCCATCTCCAAACTGGTGACTTCTTTGGTCTAGGGGTGTTTGGTAGTTGGGAGTTTGAACTATTTTGTAAGAGCTTGAATGTATGCATTCTTGCTTCTAATCACTTCCTCTGTTTCCTTGACATCACTAGGATCATATCCTAGTTTAATAACTAATTCTTCCAATGTTTTAGTTCTATTGTTTTTTTCCATAGAGGACATCCTCTAAATCTTGAGTTGTGAGTGCATGTTGTTTGGTGAAGTCTGCAATTTTGAAGTAGCCATGGTAGAGTTGGTTAAAGTTGAATAAATCATTTCACCTTCTTGTTTATGCAAATTGATTTGATTGATTGCATGAACCTATTTAATGTAAAATGATAATATTGAGGCCTTATAATATTCTACATCTTTGGGGGTTGCAACCTTGGGCTCCAAAGGGGCCATTTGAAATTGCCCCTTATTTGAGGCAGAAGTAGACAATAGCCTGTGCTAAGTGGTGGCAGTTTGTTTCTAGAAATCTGAGTATGTTGAAGTTTTGAGAGCTTCATTATTTAACATAATCTCCTTGTACCTTGTGAAAATACTTGGATGTGGTGGACCCTAAGAAGTAGAATGGATGGGAGATTCAACAGTCTATTCTACATAAGGGAGAGAGGTGAAAGGAGTTACATTAAAACCAAGGTAGTATGCTCTTGTGCGTCCCTTTCTTATTGAGATTATTTCTAAATATTGATCATTTGAGGATTAGCTCTGCTATCAGTTTTGGTTGTGGTCTACTGATCCTTCTTCCTTCTCTTAAAAATGAGAAAATATGTAGTCTATGTTTCTAAATCGGTGTGGGACATGATTTCCCTTTGCCTTTTTCTTCCTTTGTCTTTAAGAATGGGAGTTTTTAATGATGACTAACTAACCAACTACTCTTCGGCCTCTTGTAATGTCTTTTCTTCCCATTCATTCTCGTTAGCATATTGTTCTATCTCTAGTATTGGTATATGAGGATATGGAGTACTTTTTTCTTCAACTCTCAGCTTAGAGAGTACTCCTAAGGGGTCATAGGACCATGTGAAACTGAGCTTGAATTTCATTTATTTCAGAATTTCCCTCACTTCCTTTGTTGTTTCTCTAGTGTTTACAATGTATGGGCTCACTTGTGCTTTTAGTTTGAACTGTGATTTCATCTTGTTGGACACAAACTATAGTTCATCCATATTCAACATCTATCTAGCATACTCTAAATAAAACATTCTCACTGACACAAAAATTAGTAATCGATATGGAGGGAGTTTACATCCATAAATCTTGAACTCTATGTAGTTCTAGTATAAATACCAATCTCCAACCTTTTGACTATTCTGAAAGGTGCGAGACCTTCTTTATTTCTGGAGATATCCTTGGTATAATGTCACTGGATAATAAACGCAAAGAAGTGTGAAGAAACTCGTCCACAAAATATGTATAAGTGTATTCTTCTGAATTCCTGGTGACTAGTGAAGTCCAATGGATAACTAACAAATGGTTACCATGCTCGTCCATCTTCTGCAATTGAAATTGGAATCTATTTGCCTGATAATATAACATAAGATACACTAACATTGGTTAATATTTAAACACTACTTCAGCTTTGAATTTCATAAACAGATCATGAATGACATCAGATAAGAATTGACTATAATTAAACAGAACTGAAGGTTTTTGTCCCACTGAGAAAATTAACAATAATATTAAAACTACTTCATCAACCCACTTATCTATATAATAACCAAGTATTCAAGTGATCATGGAAATTACCTATTTTGACATCTCTGGGAAAATGGAAATAGGTTATGGGGCATTCATTTTGGGTAATTCAACATTTTCAAGGAGAAAACACTCAAAGATATGAGCTCTCTGGGGAAATGTAACATTTTTGTATAACTCCATTAATGAGCCAGTGGAAAAATGATGCAGGGATGCTTGGGGATTTATTTTCAAGCTTGACAAATGGTTTCAGGAGAAATAAAGAAAATAATTCCATCATTCTAGGCAATCACTACTTTCTTGTTTGGGAGATATTGGAGGTGACACCAGGTGGAAAATTTAGGGAAGAAATGGGTTTGAGGGAGGATGAATTCAAGGAGAAATGATTCCTATATGCTCAAATGATCATTTTGGTCAAGGTATTTCTTCATTACCCAATTGTGAAGTTTGTATAGGTCAAACTCACAGTTGGTCTCAACAATCCTGAATTGTGTGTCGATTAGGGGAGTTTTGTTAAGGTCTAGGATATGGTGAACCATGGGGTTTTCCTCAACCATATTTCCTTTTCCATTCTACATGGAAATTTTGAATTGAGGATGTTCAGGAAAAACATGTCACCAGAGTGGTAAATGGAATTAATTCTATAGAGAAATTGTTTCCAAACAGTGCTTGATCGCTCTAAATTTTCTTAATAACCATCTGCACAGAATGAAAAATCATGAAAGGGAAGAAAATTTGGATTTTTGGGTGGATTTATAGTGGAAATGACGGGGTATTGTAATGGAATAGTTATCGTTCAGGAGTGGGGAGCCATTAATTTGGAAATAGGTCAATTCAATGGGAATAAATAAATGTATGACGTTCATTTGGTGGGTAAATTTGAATGTTGAACAGTAGAATGATGTGGAAGGGTGATGACATGGAAAGGGGATTAGGTGGTGGTGACTTGGAGGGCAGAAGGCAGGACAAGTGGCATGAGGGGATGGGTGGAATTGATGTGCCGAGGTGACAGGAAGAAGTGTAAAAGAGAGGGTATTTTTATGGGGGTGGGCTATGAGTGGTGAGTGGTTTTGGGAGAATACCCCCCAAAAAGGTCATGGAACTGACATGTCGCCACAGGTGGTTTAGGAACAATCTACTTTTCAGGACCCCCCGACCCCCCCCCCGTGAACCGTCGAAAGGGCCGGGAGGGGTCCAAAAACCTCCTCTCGCGGTTGATCTTAGCGAGATCGATCTTTGTCGTTAATTCATGTGCGAACATTATTTGCAAAATGACAAATGATGTCATATCATATTGTAACACAAAAGATAACCAAAGTTTTCATATAAATCAAACTTTATAATAAATTTGAAAGAGGCATTTTAACTGTCCTGCTGTAGGGGATTTTATATATAAATTTTTATTTTTTAATCTTTTATTCTTTATTTTAACATGTTTTCTTTTATACCCTTTTTATTTTATTTTCTTTCTATTTTTCTATTTTTCTTTTTCTTTTCACTTATATCTATCTATATATATATATATATAATAAAAATTTTACAATATCCCAGTGGGATGAAGACTTATTCAAAACACAAGACTGCTATATTTATAGGACCCTAACAGAAGGTAAGCACTAAAACAACCAAAATAGTTCAACTATCTTAGTACATGTGAAACAAACATGAAACATAAATGCTTACAGAATAGTCTTAAAAATATCCATAAGTCATGCATGGAAAAGTGGTAGCCTGAGAAATATTTTGTATTAAGCAAAAGTTCCAAGACACATATTTACATCATACGTCACTAGCCCCAGTAGTGTGACATTGGAGCCACTCCTTTCTCCTCAAATAACTGACTGAAACTCTCTATTCTTTGCGGGAGGAGCCAAGGTGAAAATCCCTTTTCTCATACAATGAGGGGGTATATATAACCAAGGGGTGATGCTTGACCCTTGTAACTCTTTGACTACCCTCATGACTATTTAACTTCTATGAATTTTCAACTGACATGACTCTTCATATTCATGCGTGTCCATTTAAGTTCCACTTTACATTACATTTGATTTGCAATATACATATGGCTCATAATAGTGATGTGACCTTTGAAAAATCATGACACGACTTGACATGACACCGCTGACATGGACTAGGTTGAGGTGGCAATGTCAAGTCGTTGTTGCTGGTAAGTGGTAGATGTGTTCTTGGATGTGCTTTATCCTCTCCTCCACATGGCTTGATGATGCAAGGTCTTCAATGATATTCAGTCTTGAGAGGTGGTTGAATGCATGTATTCACTTCACTTGTTCTGGATAAGCTTCTTTGTTCGTCTAGCTATATGTGAGTCTTCAAGCATGTTCACTCCTTCTTCTCCTTGTTCATCGTATCACCATGATCCAACAGTGTACCTATTCCTCCAATTCACTCATGATGGGATGACATAAAATCCAAAACCTCCTAGTCTTAGTTAAAGAATTGGTATCCATGGATTGTGTCTGAAAAATGTGAAATGGTAGGAAAGAGGGCCTAGAAACTACACATTTCACAGTTCCAGGTGACAGGTTAGGAGGTTGGTCACTAAGACTCTGCAAAGCACATCTTAGTGGGTTGTAAGTGGTGAGTGGTTTTGGGAGAATACCCCCTGAAAAGGTCATGGAACTGACATGTCGCCATAGGTGGTTTAGCAACAATCAACTTTTCGGGACCCCCCTGTGAACCATTGAAAGGGCGGGGGTGGGGGTCCGAAAACCTCCTCCTGCGGTTGATATTAGCAAGATCGATCTTTGTCGTTAATTCATGTGTGAACATTATTTACAAAATGACAAACGATGTCATATCATATTGTAACAAAAAACATAACCAAAGTTTTCATATAAATCAAACTTTATAATAAATTTGAAATAGGCATTTTAACTGTCCTGTTGTAGGGGATTTTATATATAAATTTTTATTTTTTAATCTTTTTATTCTTTTATTTTACA
>APFE030933565.1:0-28925 GCA_000404065.3 Pinus taeda
AGTTTGAGTTAGTTCAGTTGGGCTTCGAATCTCCCAAGGAGGGAAGTAGTTCTCCACCTCTCATGGAAGCTTCCTAATGATAAGGACAATCCCATGAATCTTTTGGATGGTCTTATCTCCTTCTCCTATCTCTATATAAGCTTGTTCTTTTGCCTTTGACAAGCTAGTTAGTAATTCTACTCTTCAAGCTCCCAAATCTAAGTCCCAAAGTCTGAGAATTGCTAAGCTCATGTTACAAGAGGCCTTGTTCATCACCATAAGGCTATATCTTTAAGGAGGAGATCCATGTGCAAGTAATCAAGGAGAGAGAGGCTAGTTCCCCATCCCCTACAAGCTTTGCAAGGCATGTGTTGCTGATCACCCAGCCAAAGGAGGATTTGACGTCAGAACTTGGTTGTATTCTCTTTTGTTTATCAATAATAATAGAAGACTATCATTATGGTTCCACTCATGTTGTCTTTATAATGATGTTTGAGTTGTATCCTTTCTAACTGTTACATAGTTGCATTTCTTGGATTTTATGCTTGTATTTGTCTTGTTCTTTGCATGTGTAGGTGTCTGTTCATGAGGATTGTGAGGATTGTGACCAGCTGAAGCGAAAGAACGGGAGTGATGACTCTTCTACAAATACTAGCGTTGGATTCGAGGTAGGCCCTCATCATCGGTATTTACTTTTCAATTAGGAACCTACGTGTTAGCATTGTTTGATTGTTGCTAGACCCCATTTAGGCTAGTGGGATCACCTCTATCCGCAGAGGGGATTTACCTGTACAACACGAAGTGTAGGAGCTTTAGTGCTCCCACGCAATCCTTCTATCTGTAGTTGGATTCACCCAATCCTCTTCTCACATGGTTATCTTGTAAATATAATCAAGATCATCATCACTATCACTGTCGCGTACCGGTTCAATGTATTGCACTCCTTTGGCTAGATCTAGCGGTATTACTATGCGTAGTGACTTTTTTCAAACATAATTTTGTGCTTCTTTAGATTTATGACTCTGTTCATATCGGTGGCCCAATCTATTCCTACTAGCATGGGATAGAGATTACTGTCATCGACAATCTCTATTATTTCAAAATCCACCTGTGCACTCGCACCTTCAATATCTATTTTTACCCCTTGCAATATTCCCATGGGCAATATCTTTTGTTGGTTCTCCATTCGTAACTGAATAGGAGACCACTATAGCATGGGTCTACACATGCATTCCCATGTTTGTTTTGGCAATACATTCATGTCTGATCTGAGATCTAGGATTACCTGGTCCATTTCATACTCGTCGATTTTCATAGTCAACCTCATTTCCCTTCCTATGCACAATGCGTGCTTTCCAAGTTTCCAGACCACGTGCAGTTCTCCTGACCCCACGCACCTAGAGATAAATTCTTTTAGTCCTTTTACTGCCTTGCTATTGTGTAGAAGTTTCATGCATGTCTCCAGAAAGGTAGTCAGCATTGAAGGATCCATCCTTGGTTCTAGTTGATCCTTACTACCTGAAGTGGATGCCTCTGTGAAGCTCTTCTTAGCTTCCATGAATGTCTCCTTCACATGTTCCAAATCACATTCAGGTTCCTTTGTAGGAGCCTTGCAAACCCACAAACTTTTGTCTGACTTCTTACCTTTATCATCACCAATGGTCATACCACTCCTAGTAAGCATCATGTTTACGTTCGGGTCTTCTTCGCGTGGCTCAGACCTCATCATCTGCAAATTCTGAGTTGGAGGGGGCTGAATTACTACTTTTTCATGGAGTCTCACTATCAATGTAGGGTAGTCTTCTGCCTCATGATCAAATTGAGTACAGTACAAACATTATGTCCTCATCGAGTTTGTACAATGGGCAGCTGCTCAGTGCCCTTTCAATCTTGTAGCAGTCCGAGCAGAGTTGGAAGGTCTCTACATGAAGATCTTCACACCGATAGAGTGACTCGAGGTTGAGTCACAATTTTTGTGTTGGGGGCCTGTTGGGCGCAGGATACCCCAAGGCACATTTTGGGGCTTAAAGCCTAGGTTTTGACTAAATCTGATGTAAAGACTCCACATTTTGTGGGTGCAAAGTGCGAACTTGTAAATGAGTCATAGGGTTGCCTGCCCTCATTTTTGTAATGTAATGTCGGCTTTAGAGATCTACCCATGATCTGCGGACCATGGGATTATATAAATAGAGTGAGGCTCTAGATTGTATGTAGGCATCTAAGAAGAATAGATTGATGATGAAGAATTGAGTCTTATCTAAGTGTAGAGTTGATTCTTTGGGTCGTAGACACAAAGGCCTAGTAGTCAGCAGCTGAGTGCGCAAACCCCTGCAACTAAGTGCACAAGGTGAGTTAAGTTTGTAACCAATTGGAGAAATAATAAAGAAGAAGTTTCATATCGCTTCTGTGTATCTTTTTCTTGTTTTTTACATTGAATGTGTTGGGTATAAACTGCATTTCTATTGTTTATATAATGTGTGAACTTATATGATTTTTTTAATTAAGTGAATATAAGATAAACTATCTATTTATGCGAAGTTAACTAACAATTATAAGAAGATAATTAAGATCTGTGGTGTAACTTTGGGAAATAACATAGATCACTGCCTTAGAAGCGCAAAGTCACCTCAACCCCTGGTTAGGGTTGTGTGAAGGCAATTGTAACAGATCGTAAAGGTCTCGCAGGTTAGGACAGTGCACGAAGTGACCTGTGTGAAGCTATTCACAGTTGGACTAAATTGACCCATCAGTCATCTCAAGGGAGCATAAACTTGGTTCCAACATCCTCCCATACTGCTTCAGGTGAGGCCTCAGTCCACGCTCCGCAGGATGTTGTCGAAAGGGCCAGTAGTGTAGGGATTTGTTTGGCTAATTAACTCCAAACCTAGGTCAAGCCCCATCAAGTCAATAGTTGACTAAAGGTCAGGGTGTGTTGGGCCAAAGACATGTTTTTGAGATAACTAATCCATAAAATCAGACATTTTGGAGAGGTGATGCCTCGATCTTTGCAAAGGGATAATGAAAAATTGTTTAAGGATGTTGATTGATCTAGTTTTCAGACCTTTTGAGTGGATGTGACAAAATGACTTGTAACACACTATTACACTAGTGTTGTCACTTTCATCATAGAGTACATCCTAAGTGACACACTTGGAGGAGGTTGTGTACTCAATGTTCAATGTTGTGTCATCAATTGTTTTGAGTGTGTGTGATTGCTCATAAATAAATTCCTGGTCTCACATCTATATCATTAATCCCACACTTAGTCAAACTCTATAAAGTTCCTTCCCGATGAAATGGACTTCACTTAACCTCTTGGAATTGTGCATTGCGCAATGTCAACCCTCAATCTCGTCACTTGCCTCTTGTAACTATGAAATGCATAGTTCCTCCATCCAAGGATTGTGCATTGTGCGGTATCATTTCTCAACCTTTCCCTTTTAACCTCCACAACTATGAAATATACCTTTCCATTTAATCTCCTACTACACATTGCATAGTGGAAAGCCTCAAGATATCTCATTAACTCCCTAAGCTATGCAATTCTATAATCCCTAAGCCTCTCTTTCTCCTATACTACGAATTAGGAAACTTTGAGGCTCAAGACTACCTGATTGAGCTTGTCAACTACATAGTCATATTTCCTGAGGCTCCATAACTATGGATTACGCAGTCTTAAGCTTCAATCCATCGTGCATGGCCCCTAGAAATATGCACTGTGAAATCCATAATTCTTCCTCCTTATGCAATGCCCAATCCTAGCTCAATCAATCATTTTCATGAAACAAGCTAGATTAGGAGATCTCAAGACCGATGTCATCTTGTCATGAGTGGGTTCCACTTGTAGGTACTACATCTTGACATGACAAGATGACGATTAAAGAGGAATATAAGGAGATAATATTAGAAGACACTTGTGAATCTGGAACCATGAATAAGTCATCCACCAAGATGATGAAGGGACATTATCTTACCACAAAAGCTCAAAGATCTAGATTCCATGTAGACTCCCATTAGGGGATTTTTGAGATCTAAAATGGGCCTCCTAAAGAAATTATAAAATAATAGTGGAAATAATAAAATAATATTAGATGACATCATCAAATTTTAGAGGGAAAAAAGGAAAAAATATTTTTTCAACTCGTATTTTCAATTTATCTCCCTATGGATTTACTCAAATTTCAAGCGAAAACACTCGTTGGATGCATAATTTTATTTCTAATATAAGGAGTGCCCATTTTTCATACTTTTGATGGACCTTGCTACACAAAAACTAAGAAATACATGAAAAACATGATTGCAATCACGTTTTTTCATGTATTTCTCATTTTTCGAGTAGCAGGGTCCATCGAAAGTATGCAACATGGGTACTCGTTGGATGAGGAATTAAATTTTTCATCCAATGAGTACTCCCGCTCAAAATTTGAGTAAAAATATAGGGATATAAGTTGAAATACAAGTTGAAAAAGTAGTTTTATTATTTTATTATTTTTTAATCTTTTTACCTTTTACTCCAAAAATGGTGAGTCATCCCCCATGGTTGACATCATCATCTTGAATCCTATTTGTTCTTATAAAGTTTATTTTGGTTGTACATTTTCTTAGGATACCCATTTTAGACATCAAAAGTCCCCTAATGATATCAATCAGCCCCTTGGAGGATGAAGATGAAGCACATGCAAGATCCATTAGGGATATGCAAAGAAATTAGAAAAGGGAGGAGTTTGGAAATGCCACATCATCATGAAGTTCTAAGTCATCATTTTAACAAGTCATCTCAAGATTCACATGTGTTATAGTGTCTTGCCACATCATTTTCGGAATGTAATTGTGTAATTTCCTAAAATGAGAAAATGTAAATGTATGGAAGAATAAGGGCCCCAGATGAAATATGAAGAGTAATTATTGAGTTCTAATGTTGTAAGAATTTGAAAATTCATTCTAGAACCTCAAGAGTCATGAGAGTGATGAAGAGTCACATGGGAGGTGGAGAGTCGCCACATTTGTTATAAATAAACCCTGATAACTCAAGAAAAGGGACTTTTTGGACTTGAACTTTCACCTTGGCTTCTCTAGCTTGGCATAGGAGAGAAGATATTTCTTTGGAGGAGAAAGTTGTGACTGAATGCTCCACTATTGGGGCTAGCGTGGCAATATTGTACTTGTATATATTGTAACTTCCACTTAATATATTAAGCTCATTGAGCCAACACATTTTCATGGATGTATTTTGAATATCATAAGTCTATTATTTATATGTTTGCGGTATGTGTTTTGTTCAAATGTACAAAGGAAGTTGAACTATTTCGGTGGCTTTGGTACTTATCTTGTTAAAGATGTGTTGTATTTGGTTTTATGTTCATCTTTGTCTTCTAAACTACTTTATAGGTTAACTAACAATCATATTATTCACTTGTGCATCTCTTTTAAGATAATACTATTACTTTTTTCTAGAGGTTTACTCTCTTTCTCCTTGTCATGAAAGTACCTTATATACATCACAATTGTATGCCTCATACTGTGATGGTGGTTTGGGTAAAAGCAGGAGCGTTAATCTCCCAAACTGTGAGATTATATCTTCTAATTCTATTTCCAGGTGTGATTGTTGGTTCAACGGGCTCTCTGTCATCCACAGATAACCTTGGAGCTTCCACTAAGTTAGTAGACTTCTCCAAAAACCATAGAGTTTCGATAAACGTCCACTAGTCCGGATCTGGTGGTAATATAAACCATAACTTAATAAAAATTTTAAATCCACATTTTAAAACACATTGGCATCTCTTCACCGTTGATCTATTCAAGATCCAACGAGCACACCTTTCCCCAACTTTGAACCTGCTCCATGTCTGTCAACCGTCGATCTCACTCCACCAAATATAACGGCTCATACGCATATCGGTCAGCTAATTTGTGCGCTCCAAATCCACTCGAAAAAGTGGTTTCCCTCTCTTTCCTCGTTACTACGTGTCACCATATGTATGGAATCAGAGACAACAAGGGAAATACCACTTATCGCCTTTCTTCCACCCGATATCCACTTGTGGATTTATCCAACCCGCTTCAGCTCATTAACTGTTGATTAACTTCTCTGCCTGAACACCATTGATTTGTCTTGGCTGAGATCTAACAGTCCAAATTAAATATTCACGCGATGTGTCCTTGGTCTCCCTCCATTGATCTCGACCATCTGTTCCACACACTCAGGGTTCACGAGAAACATGGTTGAAAAACATAGAATCTAACGCAGTCAATATCATTTCCTTCCATCTCATAGAATACTAATTAACCCTCGAATTTCAAAATAAACACAGAGGTTTCAAAGGATATTATTCTTTGGGATTTGATAGGGAATTTAGCATTCAGGTACATAGAAACTAAATTTTCCCAATCTACTAGATTCACTCCAAGAAAGCCATATTTCTTTAACAGTGAAAATCCCTTTACAATAGTGTGAAAATTACATAAGTACCGGTTCATCCTAACAACCAGATCCTAATTCAAAGGCTAAAATTTATTAACCCTATCTAACATGTGAGGCATTCTCCTCGAGAATCTCCACTACAACTAACTAACTAAAACTTATTACATCATGATCAAATCCTATATTCTAGCTCTATGCTTAACTGGAAAAACATGGAAATTGATGGTGAAAGGATCCCACTCTTTTGCTTGTAATAGTTTTCTTTAAAATTTTTGGAATAATTCTTCAAGTTTTCCTTCAAGCCTTATGCTCCTACATCAGACTCGTGAGGATGAAATTCTTCATGGGCTCCTGACCATGAGCTTTTCTATAGAACTACCCAATTTCTATAGCATGTTTTTTGTTACCCAAGTAGCTTCAGCAATTACTTGATCCTTCCATTTGAGCAAACACTGAAAGTACTCCTGTCCTCTAGTTTACTTGGACACTTTCTTGTCTAAAATCCTTTCTGTCTATAATTCCTTTGTTGTAGGTAACTGTTTTAGCCAGTCAATTTCCTGTGTCTCTTGGTTTTCTTTTGTATAATTTGCAATTTCACCTTCATACTTGTACAAATCAACAACATTGAAAATTGGATATATTCCAAAATCAGGGGGTAATTCAATTTCATATGCATTTGCAGAAAATTTCCTTAATACTCTGCATGGTCAAATTATCTTGAACTTCGATTTGTTATACTCCCTCTTTGGAAATCTTTCCTTCCTTAGGTGTGCTAAAACCAAATCCCCAACTTCAAAGTTTAGTTCTCTTCTTCTCATGTCTACTTTGTTTTTGTACTTGATGTTGCTACCCTGCAGCTGTTGTTTCACCTGTTCATGTATTGCTTGTATTTCTGACGCAAAATCTTCTACCTCTACACTTCTCATCTCATCTTTTCCCAAGTTTCTTAACTCAGACACTCCTCTTGGATGCATTTCATAAACTGTATGGAATGGACTCTGCCCTGTACTCCTATTAGGTGAGTCATTATATGCATATTTAGCCTGTGCCAATACTTGATCCCACTGCTTTGGATTTTCAGTAGTAAGACTCCTTAAAAGATTACCGAAACTCTTGTTCACAATTTCAGTCTGTCCATTAGTCTGTGGATGATAAGCAAAACTGAAACTCAATTTAGTTCCCAACTTTTTCCATAGTGTCCTCCAAAAATGTCCAATAAATTTGGAATCCCTATTTGAGACAATACTCTTAGGCAACCCATGCAATCTTACAATCTCCTTGAAAAAAAATTTAGCAATGTGTGTAGCACCAGTAGTTTTATAACATGCAATAAAATGTACCATTTTTGAAAATCTATCCACTACAATAAAAATTGAATCATTTCCTCTTTAAGTCTTTGGTAAGCCCAAAACAAAATCTATACTTACCATATCCCAAGGCCTATCTGGAATTGGTAATGGAACATACAAACCTTTGTTTTGGCTTCTTCCCTTTGCATATTGATAGACTTTGCAAGTTTTCACATACTTTTTCACTTCAAATCTCATTTTCGACTAGAAATAAAATCTATTCAACTTTCCATAAGTCTTATCTATACCAAAATGTCCTGCAAGTCCACCACTATGTTTCTCTTTGATTAAGTTCTCCCTCATAGAACAAGTTGGTATGCATAGCTGATTTCTCTTAAACAACAATCCATATTGTAAGAAATAGTCCAACCATTTATTCCTATCCATCAAAATAGGATTCTTACAAGCTTCAAATGCCTCTTTAAAATCTAAATCTGTCTCATACAATTCTTTAAGAAAATCAAAACCCAACATTTGAATTTGACTCTCTTGAAATAATATATTTCTGCTACTTAAAGCATCTGCAATTTTGTTTGATTGGCCATTTGTATGCTTCAATACAAAAGGGAAACCCTAAAGATAATTTACCCATTTGGCATGTTTCTGGTTAAGCTTTGGGTGCTGCATAATATACTGCAATGCATGGTTATCTGAATAAAGTATGAACTCTTTTGACATTAGATAATGTCTCCACTTCTTCAATGACTGCACAGCTGCATAAAACTCTTTATCATTAGAAGAGTACTTCTTCTTTGAATCATTCATATTTTCACTAAAATAATATATAGGTCTATCTTCTTAACTTAAAACACCTCCAATAGCTTCTCCACTGGCATCACATTTCACTTGGAAAGGTTTACTAAAATCGGGTAGAACCAAAATAAGTTTTTCAATGATTTTCTTCTTCAATGGCTGAAAATTATTTTTTTCTTCAACAGTCCATCTAAATGGTTGTTTATCGTTCTTTATAGTCTCAACAATAGGAGCATTGATCTTACTAAAATTCTTTATGAATTTCCTATAAAAACTCGAAATACCATGAAAACTTCTTACCTCAAACATACTTTTAGGTGAAGGCCACTCCATGATTGCCTTGATATTCTTTGGATCCATCTTCAATCCTTCAACGGAAATAAAAAAAAAAACTCAAATACACTAATTCCTCTTTCATGAATGAACATTTCTTCAAATTCAACAATAATTTCTCTTGCTATAACCTTTGTAAGACATAGTTCAGATGTCTCATGTACTCCTCTTTAGGCCTACTATAGACTAATATATTGTCCATATATACTATTACAAATTTGCCAATAAACTCCTTAAGAACTTCATTCATGAGTCTCATAAACATACTTGGTGCATTTGACAACCCAAAAGGCATTACTCTCCATTCATACAATCCTTCATTTGTCTAAAAAGATGTTTTCCACTCATCCCCTTCTCTTATCCTTATCTGATGATACCCAGTCTTAAGATAGAGTTTTGTAAAATACTTTTCTCCACTCAAAAAATCCATCAAATCATCAATTCTAGGTAAAGAAAATCTATACTTGACTGTAATTTTATTGATGGCTCTTGAATCAATACACTTTCTCTGGCCTCCATCTTTCTTTGGACTCAACATTGTTGGTACTACACAAGGACTCAAGCTTTCTCTGATTAGTCTTTTGTCACGCAGTTCCTGAACCTGCTTTCTGACCTCTTAATTTTCTATGGGAATCGTTCTATAAGCTACTTTGTTTGGTAGATTTGCTCCAAGAATAAAAAATATATGATGGCTTATTCTTCTAATGGGTGATAACTCATTAGGAAAATCATCAACAGTGATATCACAATAGTTGTCCAACATTTCTTGAATTTCAATGGCTAAATCAGAAACTTTAGTAGAAGTCATTATTACCTTGGGCTTGCAAATTACAACAAATTTATCTCATTTTCTTCAAGCTGCTGTAAGTATTCCTTTCCTCCTAGTAATAGAGTTTTTGGATTAGTCTTCTTTCCTGATGCATGCTCTTCTTCCATAAGTAGCAATGTATGATTGAAACCATCTTTACCAAACTTGTAGGTGTTTCTTTTTCCCATCATGCATAGCTCCTCTGTCATATTTCCAAGCTCTCCCAAGAAATATGTGACACGCATCCATGGGCATCACATCACATAAAATTTTATCCTTATATTTTCCCAACTGAAACGCCACTTCACACTGTTCATTCACTAACAACTGATGTCCCTTTTGTAACCATGACACCTTGTAAGGTGTTGGATGTCTCATTATCTTCAAATTCAATTTCTCCACCACTTCCATAGAGACCAAATTATCAGTGCTACCACTATCAATAATCATCTAACAACATTTCCCTTGAACCTTACACACTGTTTTGAACAAAGTCTTTCTTTGTGATGGTTCAACTATCTCCTTTGCTAACTTGAGAAAAACTTTATTGACTACCAAAGATTCTCCTCTCTCCGGTACATCTTCTTCTTCTGCCACTGTTGTTGCTTCTTCCTCAACTTGAGCAACAATTTCACTCCTCTAACTTGTTCCTGCATTCTCTGGGCACTCAAAAGCTTGGTGTCCCCATTTATAACATCTGTAACATCTTACTTCTCTTTCTTTGCCTCCTCTTCCTCTAGAAAAACTCCCTCTACGACCTGCACCACCTCCTATGGTTTCATGCTGGGTTGAGCTATTGCTAGCTCCATCTCTAGGTGTTGTAGATCTTCCTCTACCACCTTGACTTCCTTTTCCATGGAAAGTACCTATTTCTCTAGCAGACTGCTTCCTCATGAGTTTTTCTTCAGTCTTCAGTACCACCTGATAAGATTCTTCTACTATTTTAGGAGACAATATACTTATCTCATCTTGAATGTCCATCCTAAGACCATTCACATATCTAGCCACCTTCTCACCTATATCCTGAGTTTGTCCAGCTCTTATACTTACCTTATAGAGTTCCTTTGTATATTTTCTCACTGTCATAGACCTCTATCTAAGATTTTTCATCTGTCTGAACAAGTTTTTCTGATAATTACTTGGTAGAAACTTACCTCTTAGCTTTGCTACCATCCTATTCAAATTTTTGATTGGTTGCTTGCCAAGACTCTTTCTTTCTGCCTACACTCCATCCTACCAAAGTGCTACATGTCCTTTTAGCTTGGTGACGTCAAACTTTACTTTCTTCTCATCTTTTGTTTCTTCATAATCAAAGAATTTCTCCATGCCATTAATCTAGTCTATCAATTCTTCTGGATTTAATCCTCCTGCATATATTGAAACCTCAGTTTTTGGCCTAGCTATGGATCTCAACACTAACTGGAAGAATCTCATCTCAGGAGTAACTAATATAGTTTCCTCCTCTTCTTCAGTTTCAACCTCAGGCTCACTAACATCTCCATCATCTATATTTCTTCCTGTTGTTAATGCTTCTAATATAGCCTGCATATGTTACATAGATTCCATCATCTCAGGATTTGCAATTGCTCATCCTCTTCTACCATGTCCTCATCCTCTTCCAACTCTAAAAGCCATATTGGATTTCCTTCTATTGCTTCTGAGATTCAATTCAGTGTAAACAAGTTGCTCTAATACCACTAATGATGGTGGTCTGGGTATAGGAAGGAGTGTTAATCTCCCAAACTATGATATTATATCCTCTACTTCTATTTTCGGGTGTGATCGCTAGTTCAATGGGGTCTCTGTCATCCACAAATAACCTTAGAGCTTCAGCTAAGTTAGCAGACTCCTCTAAAAATCGCAGAGTTCTGATAAACTTCCACTAGTCCGAACCCGATGGTAATATAAACCATAGCATAATAAAAATTTTAAATCCACCTTCTAAAACTCATCGACACCTCTTCACCATTGATCTATTCAAGATCCAATGGGAACACCTTTTCCTAATTTCAAACAGGTTCCACGTCTGTCAACTGTTGATCTCACTCCACTAGATCTAACAGCTCGTACGCATATCGGTTGGCTAACTTGCGCATTCCAAATCCACCCGAAAATGTGGTTTCCCTCTCTCTACTCACTACTACATGTCAGTGTATGTATGGCATTGGAGCCAATGGGGGAATTACCACTTACTACCTTTCTTCTGCCTGATATCCTCTTGTGGGTTTCTCTAACCCACTTTGGCTCATTAATTGTTAGTTAACTTCTGCGCTTGAACACCATTGGTTTGTCTCGACTAAGATCTAATAGTCCAAATTAAATTTTCATGCCTTATGTCCTTGGTCTCCCTCTGCTAATCTCAACTGCCTATTCCACACACTCAGGGTTCGCGAGAAACACAGTTAAAAAACACAGAATTTAACACAGTCAACATCATTTCCTTCCATCTCACAGAATACCAATTAACCCTTGAATTTCACAATAAGCATAGAGGTTCTGAAGGAGATTATCCTTTAGGATTTGACATGGAATTTATCATTCACATACATAGAAAGTAAATTTTCCCAATCTATTGGATTCGCTCCAAGAAAGCGAGATTTCATTAACAGTCAAAATCCCTTTACAATAGTGTGAAAATTACATAAGTATTGGTTCATCCTAACAACTATATCCTAATTCAAAGGCTAATATTTATTAACCCTATCTGTCTTACAAGGCATTCTCCTCGAGAATCTCCACTACAACTAACTAACTAAAACTTATTACATCATGATCAAATCCTATATTCTAGCTCTATACTTAACTAGAAAAACATGGAAATTGATGGCTAAAGAATCCCATTCCTTTGCTTGTAATATTTTTTGTATTTTTGGAATAATTCTTCAAAATTGTCTTCAAGCCTTATGCTCCTGCATCATCGTGTCAGCTTACTTGCTTTTTTCAAAGAATGTTTGTATAACCTCTTATGTTAATAATGGTAGCCTAGGAAAATTGAAAATTAAAATGGAAACCAAACATATTTCCAGTTGTGGCTCCTACTCCAAATTGATTGAGGTCTAATTGGGAATGCACATCACAGATACCCCCTTGGTTGAGGGATCTCTAGCACCATCAACAGGGTCTTTATACAGGCCCAAAATCCTATCTTTTTTCCAAACTAAATTTGCAAAATTAAAATTGATTTTACAAAATTACAATATATTGTCTTTGACCTCTTGGTCATATCTTAACCACAGGAAAGAAATAGACACAAAATGACTAGAAAGTCATCTCTCTTAAATTGTAGCAAGAAAGGTGGCATTTGACTTGTGCCTTATTTAAATGGAGAAATTTTAGTTTTGACATCAACAGGATGACTTGAGTTGTAGTTAGCAGGAGTGACATGGCCAATTCACTTAGTTAAATAAGTTAATTCAAGTTTTTAGGCAAGAAGTAGAGTTGCGCATGGTTTGATTTCTAAGATCTAGCAATATAGTGGAGTTATAGTTAGTGAAACTTTGTTATATGAGCTCTAGTCATGAACATAATCATTAGGAGTTTAGTTGAGTAGCTATAACTATTGTTATCCCACTGATCTCTCAGTTAGATAGTCAATTTACTAAAAATATACCTAGTCATGCATGCAATTCGAATTTCTTAGCTGAGTGGAGGGAAAAGGCATAATTGAATTTATTATTGTATATTAGTGAGTGTACAGTGTTTTCATGTAGCAGGTGAACTCATTCTCTTTGTATTTGTGCAAGAAAGTAGGATATTTCCCTATTATTTAGGATCTAATTCCCTTAAGAATTGTGAAAAGAAATAAGAGGAGTAGGAGGCCTAGATTTAGCAAAGTATTTACGAGAGCGTATTCAAGAGAAAGAGAACAATATTTCAATGAATGTTGAGCTTCAAGGATTGAATTTATCATTGTAATAGATCAATTTTCTCATATGATATAATACAAACAAAGGAGGGGTTTTTCCAAATTAGGTTCCCTAGTAAGAATATTGTGTTCATGGTGATTGAATGATTCCATGTGTTTCTAATGTATGTTTTCCCTTACATAGATTGAGTAGAAGAAATTTGTGTCTATTGTCTTCAATATGAATTCATAAGAAAATAAAATTTTGAGTTATTTTTACATGGTATTATGGATTCTAAAAACTACATATAAACCAGGTTCTTGATCTTCTCTTAGAGAAATTTCAAATAACAGAGTTTTTTGGTGCAGATTTTCTTTAGTGCAGGAACAATCTCTTTCTATGGATTGAGGCTTGAGTATGGATTGGAGGGAACTTCAAATTTCATAGCTCGGAAATAAAAAAAGGAAGTTGTGTTGGATGAAAATTGAGTAATATAATACACAAAAATAGATATTCCAATACCAATAGTATCAGATGCATAAGAATTGTCTCATTGGAAGAAAAACACAACAAAATCTAGGAGGATTATCCTAGAGGGAGTCATAGCCAATTGGTTTCTATTTTGCATGGAAATAAAATTACTTATGCCATGTGGTAAACTCTCAAAGAGCTATTTGATATAAATAGTTATGCTAGGAAATTGGCATTGAAAGATAAGCTTATGAACATTTGAATGCAGAAAAATGAAACCATTATTCAATATCCATCCAGATTCATTCAGGTCAAAGATTATTTTCGAGGAGTTTCATAGATTCTTCCACCATTTCAACTAGTGAACTTAGCACTCCTTGGTCTTCTGAAGTCGCATAGCTATTAGGATTCATTTAATGGAAGAGACAAGCTCCCAAATTAGGAGAGACTTTGGTCCGACTTGGTGTAGGAGGAGATTAGAAGAAACACTAGATATGGAATCTCATTCGGAACTAAAAAGGAAGAATACTTTGATCTAGTTGGAAAAGGAAATAATGGAAAAGAAAAGAAGTCCCAAGGTCGAGGTAAAATCTATCCAAAACCATGGCAAGTAGAAAGACCTCCAGTAAAA
Source organism: Pinus taeda (assembly GCA_000404065.3). Lineage (NCBI taxonomy): Eukaryota > Viridiplantae > Streptophyta > Pinopsida > Pinales > Pinaceae > Pinus > Pinus taeda. The sequence goes on from APFE030933565.1 coordinate 14,591, forward strand.
TTAAATTCTTTCACTGCCATGAGTATGGACACAATGAAACCAAGTGTCCACATAAGAAATCAAGTAAATAACTTGAGATAGCAATAGGTGGACATGCTCTCACAGCATAATTTGAGTTGGGTTTCACCCTCATTTCTTGCATGGAAATCAAAATAAGAGGGAGTGAGTGGTGCTTAGACTTTGGTACTTCATTTCATATGACAAGAAATGAAGATTTCTTCAATAGCTTATAGGAGAAGGGCCTACAATTACACATAGATAGTGGAGATGATGGAAGGTATAGTACCAAAGGGATTGGCACTATCACCTTTAAGAGGGAGTCATGCTCCCATATTCACCTAAAGGATGTAATGTATGTGCTTGGCTTGAAGAAAAATCTAGTTTCTGTAATTGTACTTGAGGACAGAAGATATGATGTGGAGTTCAGTAGAGGAAAGGCATATCTAAAGTGTGTGTCTACTGGACAAGTAAAACAAATTAGTGTTTGAGTTAAAAATCTCTACAAACTAGAGGAAGATTTTATGTTGCATGCAGTTATACCTCCAAGAGTGAGGTGGGGTAATGTAGAGTCTTAGTCCTAGAGTTGCTAACATTTGGGAAGTGTCGATAAGAGAGCAACAACAATTACAATATACTCTTCTCATGGATAATTACTGTTGATATAGTGGCCAAAAATTTTCAATAGCATAAGGATCAATGTCAGTTGATGCAATTAGAACTTGGGAGAGAGTTGTAGCACAAAGACACAATTGATTTAGTTTTTGGGTGCTTCTCAGATGCATTTGTTCCAGTAGCAACATCAATACTGAAAGGGAGTGTTAGTATTGTTACAATACATTTCTCACAAGGATAAATATTATGTATATGGAGAACTCTTTTCTTGTTAAGAGGAAGTGTTATAATGTAACAAGAAAAGGCATCATTAGACTTATGCCTTAGTCAAATGGATAAATTCAAATTTCCACATCAACATGATGACTTGAGTTGCAGTTAGCAGGAGTTACATGGCCATTTCACTTAGTTAAATTAGTAAATATGAGTTTGTGCACAAGAATTAAATATGTGGATGAGTTGATTTCTAAGATCTAGAAATCCAGTGAAGTTATATTTAGTGAAACTCAGTTATCTGATCTTTATTCATGATTACATTCAATAAGGGTTCATTTTATTAGTTGTAATTGTTACTAACTCACATATCTCTCAGTTAACTATTCAATTTACTAAACATAGCCCTAGTCATGAATGTAATTCAAATTGCCTATTTGAGAGGAGGTAAAAGGAATAATTGTATTTATTATCATATATTTGTTATTGTACGGTATTTTCATGTTGAAGGCTCATTCTCTTGGGATTTTCATAAGAAAATAGGAGATTTCCCTATTCTTTAGGAGATATTTTCCTCAAGAATTGTGCAAGTAAATAGGAGTAGGAGGCCTAGATTTGGGTAAGTATTTGCCAAATCAAAATTAGGAGAAAGATATCATTATTGCAGGGAAAGTTGAGCTTTAAGGATTGAAGTTGTCATTATAATAAATCAATTTTCTCATATGATATAATATAAGCAAAGGATGACTTTCTAGGTTGGGTTCCCTAACGAAAATAACGTGTTCATTTTCATTGAATGATTGCATATGTTTCTATTATATGTTTTCCCTTCTGCAGATTGCATAGAAGAAATTTGTGTCTACTATTTTTAGTCTAAATTCATTAGTAGTTGCAAATTTCAAGTTATTTCTACAATCCTTGCATAATCCAGGTTAGCTAAAAGCATCCACCATAACCACTTCATTGAAACCAAGGTTGTCATTTGATAAGTATGAACAATCTATCAGCTAATAAGGAAAAAATAATTATAACTTTTATTGATATAAAAATAAAGGTTTCTACAAAATGAAGGTTTTGTAATGGACTTTTTAAAATTAGTAAATGAAACGAAAAGAAAAACATACCTCGGAAATATATTGAAACATAGATAAACATAAAGTTTTTATTAAACGAGATACAAATTTGGAGATACAATGACATTGACATTTGAGAACTCAATGATTATATGAGTATCTAATTATTTATGTTTGTTTGTACATTCCCTTAATTGATTTAGGGCTTTAAGTTGGTTTTTTTCCTATAGAAATTAATCGATATGACGTTATAGGAAAGGAATTGTACCAAGAAACTTCTAGTGCTAGCACATGTCAAGAATGGATGGATCAGAGCCAAAATTGCTCTGAGGTGTCCTTTTAAAATTATTGTTTCCATCATGCACAAATTCATTGTTGTCAGGAAAACTGGATTTGGCATTAGCATGAGGATTATTCTTTTCAAGTGAAGGATGAGGTGGCACTTCTAGATCGATGAAGACCTCTTTCATAATGATGTTCTTCCGCCTAACATGTCTAGTCCTTGATATCTTTCTTTTAATTTGTTTGAACTTCAATTTAAACTAATAATTGTACTTAGATTGACTGTCTTCTTCTTGTTTTTCACATTTAAATTTAGGGCTACATTGTGAGGGTTTTATCTCATGTTCTCCCTAAGCTCTGATTCCAATTTGACATGGTGGAAATTGAAATTACTAGCCATCCTCCTAGTTACACAAGCATGTGCAATTTCTAGGCTTTCCACTTTATGGTCATCAGAAAAATCCAATTGCTCTACATGAAATGATTCTTCAAGGTCATCCTCATCTACAAGAATAGAATAAAATTGAACGTGGTCCACTGATGGAGAACTATATGAAACCCTAGCCATAAGGCCTGGTTGCTCAAGACTTTGGGGTTTTTTGACACCCACTTTTAAGGAGGAATGTATCCCACACATTGTTATTCTTTGTCAAATGATATATCACGAAAATACAAGTAAGGTTGCGGTGAAAGAAGGAATTTTCAGGGTTCTTATGTTGGGCCTAGTAAATATTAGCCATTTCAACCAAAATTTTGTATAAAAAATATGGAATATTAAGTTTATACCCCAAAAAATCCATGATAAAATGCATGTGATAAATAAACACTAATCCATAATGTCCTTCACATGGAATGTAACCAGAAAAAAAAACCAACAAATATTTTGACTTAGGTTTGAAGAAGGAAACCAACATACCTTTGCCATGTTATGTGTACCTCTCATTGGGCAAAAACTTCTTCCAGGGTTTTTTCCATACATGGAATTTATTCTACTAGTTCTCACCCTCAGTGGGAAGATGGGTCGCTTCATTTATCAATTCCACATCCAGTGACATCTCCAGGTTTCCAACCTTTTCCTTCTTCCCACTAAATGTTGAAGCAAAGGCTTTAACAGCTCCCTTACTAAAGCCCTAAAAAATTTCAAGAAATTCCCACCATCAAACTTGTAGAAGAAATTCCAAATATTCATCATATGTCTCAATGATTTCACTTCCAATTTGATCTATTCTAACTACAGATGGCATGGTTGAATTTATAGAGGAATTTCAATAGGGTTTCAGTATGAGTAGGAGGTGAAATGATCAGAATGAAGGTAGAGAACCATAACAACATGTAGAGTGACATGCAAAGCCTAAACTAAGAAAAATGAAATGCATTGGATTGGGAAATAAAACCCTTTGACATGAATCATATGACTGGAATAATAGTTTTACCAAACAATAACTATATGATAGCCCAAGCAGTACTAGGACTTGAAAATGTGAGTCATGGTAATGGTGAATAATATGAACCGGTGTCAAAAACCATAATTAATAGCTCAGATGCATTATTCCAGGTCACTATAAGTCACAAATTTTCCAATCAAAACAAACATCATCCGATCCACTTGTGATCACCAGATATCATTTCAACATATAGTGCATCGAGAGGCTTTAATACCACAACTAATGGCGGAGAAAAAACATAGGTTTGATATTAAATTGAACCATTCGATGAATAAAACATTTTAAACAATTTTTAATAAAGATAGGTTATGGAATAACACATTTCACGTAGAGGTAAATAAACCCTTTTCCAAAACACATAGACCAATGTTATGACAAGGTTTGCAACCCATAAAGTGATATAATCCATGAAACTATATATGAAAAGACAATTATGACTAACATAGAATGTAAGCCAAAAATTGAAATAAGAGTACTTAAACTATTGTAGTGTTTTTGCAGCACAAGTGTACCAAAATACACCTGCTTAGTAGTTGATTATTCCTTGCAAAGGATCACAGTCAAAATTGGTGTTGTTAGTGGACAGACTTAAAAGAACACAATATTGTAAATAATGGAAATAATGCATACATAAACATGAACTAAAGGAAGAGGCACATAAACACAACAATGCTCAAATGGAGCAAAAGAATCAATAATATATGGAAAAATATCCCTTTATTGATTGCTTGTGGTAGAGGTTGAATACAATAGATGAATCTTAGACACTTGAAGATAATTCTTTGAGCTATGGGGCTCAAAAATCCTCAGCGTGCTGATTTCTTTCCTCAATCTCTTTGCATGTTTCTCCTCTCTCTCAAAGAAGTGTGAAGACTCCAATGGTGTATCCCTCTTCTCTAACTAAGATGATGGGCTGCTTAGAATAAATATGACCAACATTTTAGTGCTCTTCCCTTCTTTGGCTTCAACAATGAAATGGTAGTTTGATTAAACAACAATTTAGCCAACATAACAATGTCTGATGTTTTGATTCTCCCATGTCCCTTTTATATAAAAAATATTTGAATCTTTCTTGCCTCTCTTGGTATATGTGTGATAAATACACATGAGTAGGAAAGATGATTCCATTGAGGGCTACATATCCCCAAGGCAACTCGAATATGGGTGTATTGGACCGAGCTCATTTGAGAGAGCTGACCCCAAGTGTGTAAATCGGTCCCAAGTCGTTAAGTCATCCTTTTCTGCAACCATGCAACTTTTGGAAGTTATTCCACATGCACACGTTTATCGAAGAAATAGACGCACAACTTTAATTGTTTTTCCTTTATAAACTTTGGACTTTATGAGAACTTTTATTTTTGGAACTTCATAATGTATTCGGCTAGAAAATGTTCAATTGTGCATTCTACTAGAAACATTTTGTGTCTTCTGAACGGTGCTAAAAAGTATATGATTTTTCAATGTTAATAGTTTCCCCCTAATGTATGAGGTTAGGAGGAACGTCTAGCATAAATACATCACGTTTTCTTTTCTGATGGAGAGTCTGATCGAATTTTTGAGAGAGAGGAAAGCTTATTGCAGAGATGAGTAGAAAAAACCCCATTGACTGAGTATCAATGGTAACCATGATCTCATGAAACATACAATAACAAATGTGTCTATACAAGGCATGCATGTCCCATGCTTATTAGGATGGCTAATCAGACTTGATTACATTTTTGAAAAAGACTATTTGTGGTCCAATCGACATTGTGGTTGCTAACATGTTAATATTTTAATAGCCGACGATGATAATTGCTAACACCCTCAAGGGTGTTTTTTGGTCAAATAGGTGAAATATGGTTCCCCTATGCATAGACAAAGTTAAGAACTACTGACTGGGGTGTTATGGTATGCATAGGTCTTTGGATATGGGTACCTCCCCCATATCATAATGTAAGCGTTTTTGAATGAGGTTCATAGTGATGCAGGGGTCTTCCACTAAATGGATGAACTACAATAGTAACTAAGTACGAAACCATCTTGACATGAATGCTTGAGTTGGTTTTGAATATCAAGAGACCAATGATATTAGTGGGCAATAATACTTTCCATTATGCCACTCGTGGGTATCCCTTTTTATGGGGGGGAGTACCCAAGGTACTAACTCTTTCCTGGAATACATTTTTTGAAGTCAATAGGAAAAGGGGCATTAACTGCCCGACATAGTGAATCGGGAAATCAATGTGAGATATGAATATATTGTAATAACTCGGGTCAGATAGGCATGATAATGAGGGCTATCAATATAGGAGGATACATATAACTATCCTCAGGTTAGAGCTTGATGTGCCAATGGTGGCGGTCAAAACATTTTTATTGATGGTGATGGTCCTAGAGTTGATAGGATTTTGAGGATGTGTGTGAGCAGATTTTTGACACGCGTGCAAAAATGGAAGTTGTTTTCTTGGTGAGATGTAAGATTCAACCAAAGGTGACTAGAGACTACTACGAGGCGTGGGACATGAATTGCAAACACAAAATGTGGATGAGATGATTTTTTTTTTTTTTGGAAAAATATTTGTACACTTGCCAAAATAATATGAGGGTGTTTTGAATGTATAGCCACAGAGACGGGTTCCCTATGATGATGGTAACCTGCATAGAGGTTTGGTGTATCTGTTAACACTCAGGTTGTTCCTTGCTTCCTAAAGGGAATACGACCGAGGTAACCACTAACCAATCTTTCAGTTACAGGTCCTAGCCTACCTGTAACCAGAGAGGGATCTCTCTTTATAATTTAGCTTTGTTGTGGATAATTTTAGGCTAGCTATGGTGTGCTGTTTTGTTTGAGTGTGGTGGGTTGGTGGATTCAAACAGAGCTGACGTATAGATTATAGAACAGTTTGGTCCATTGGGCAATGGAGTTCAGATAGTGTGCTACTGAAGAATGTTTATGATGACAGAGTATTGCTGCAAAGCCAGATAGGCATCTATGGAACAATTTCTTAGATTATAAAATGAAGTTATGGAATTAGTGAGTGAAAGGCAAGTGAGAATCTTTCACTATGCTAACAAAGGAGAAATGAGAAGGTTGCTTAAGAGCAGTTAAGAATTCTTAAACAATATTCACAGTGATAGAATCAGTTTAGACATGAGCAATTAAGAATTCATATCCATGGCTAATCCAGAAGAAAACATATTAAGAAATAGAGATTGAGCATAGGGTGTATTCAAACAAATCCTAAGCTATTATTTTTCTCTACTTTCTTATGATCATGAACATATATGAATTTTGGCATACACAGAAAAACAAGAACACTGTTCGGAATTACTTATTGTTCCAGCAAATGACACAGGAATTCTACAACACAACAGATCCATTCATTTCCACCTTCAGACAGCATAAGAACCAGGAACTCCACCAACCATTTGTATCAGCAAAACGTCTCAAGTATACAATAGAGCTCTTCTGAAAGAGTTTCACTACAATCGACCCTCAATACGTTCTTTGAGGGGATATATATACAAAAATCGGATACAAAATATCTCAATAGTGAGTTATTGTGCAATAAATTGCACCACCAACTCTCTTACAAAAAGTAAATGAAGGAAATAACTACAACATTTAATGTTGAGATGGCAGCTATCTTTCTGTCAGACAACTTTTGACTTTATGGCTCAGGAAAGTTGGCTGTAGCTGTGCCTTTAATTTTGCGTTAGTTGAGTCTGCTGTTTGGGTGCTTTGGTGAGTCACTATACGAATGCTTCCTGTGATACCTGCGTGCTGATTTGTCTGCTGACCTGTACTGTGACTGAGATATGATTTTTCACAAAAAGGATTAATATAGTGGCATCACCTGGGCAGAATTTCCAGCATTTCCTGCCACCAATTAGCTGGAGGTAGCTGATGCCTCCTTATTTTTACCAGTGTTTCATCTGCTTCTGTATATCTGTAGAAGTTTGGAGGTACTTCAAATAGATGTTTTACCTCATGCTCAATAAAAAATAGATTTTCTAATTTGTCATACAGAGACTGCCCAGAGGGAGGCCCTGCTTCTTCTGTGGAGCTGCTGGATGCTATTATTTGATTTTCAACATAATTGTTGATCCTTGTGATATACTGATTATATGAAAACAACTGTCCTGTGCCAGTCACTAGGCTTGGCAGTCCTTTATCCTATAACACTGTCATTTTTGCCCTGAATTCATCAATTTCTGCCTTCATTTCCTAACATTTTCTTTCTAGAGTTTGAGTGAAGTTCCTCAAAGTTAGCACTTTCTTAGCTGTTAGGATGGTGTCTGTTCTGCTGTTTATCTCTAGAGCTGCCAATTCCTCCCTAGTGTGGTTATTGAGGAAATGTATCATTTTATTGGCTTGCTGAGGCATGATTCCTAGTGTTGTTATGGCTCTTTGTATTTCAACATGAGCCATGCCTATTAGTTCAACCTGCTCACGTATTGCCTGGATTGACCTCCATTGGTCATGTATTGATTGGCCAATTTTGGCCCAAATTATCTTCTTGATTTCTACTAAGGTCTTGCCTAGAAGCAATTCCTTTTCCAAAGTTTTTACTTTGGCCTCCAAGGCCTTTATTTCTCTTTGCTTTTTTTCCACTGTCATCTTGGACTTGTCATAGCTGGCCTCTAGCTTGGCCAGTCTATCCTTGGATTAATTTATTTTTGTCACTTGAGTTTCAAGCTCTTTGAAAGATTTCATCAAGTCCTCCATACTCATGCTGGATTCTGCTACTGCTGTTGCTCCTGTTGCTGATGTAGCTGTGGTTGGTGCTGGAATGGCAGGAGGGGCTGCTGCTACTTGCGAAGGAGGGGCAGGGCCAAGAGTTGTAGAAGTTTGAGGGGGCTGGGAGGCTGATTCTCCCTGTCTTCCTTGCCATGCTTTCTCCAATTCTCCTTCCATATCTAGTATCCTTTGATTCATCTTCATAAGTAAGTCCATGGTGTCATCAAGTTGTTTTTCTTGTGCTAGCTTTGCAGTGTCAGGGTGAATGGTTGGAGGCAATTTTGCCTGCTTCCTGAGTGCAGCAATATCATCCTCTTTCTTTTTCATAAGGGCCCTAACACCCTTTGGATCTTTTGGATCATGTCCTAGATCAATGATAATGTCTTCCAATGTCTTTACTCTATTGTCCTTGGCCTGGGAAGACATCCTTTCCAAATCCAACTGTGTATTAGTATTTTTCAGTGATTCTTTTAACTGATGGGCCAGCATGGCCCTGTCTGCAAGTGTGGCATACACCATTTCCCCAGTCTGTTTGTGCACCTCTATCTGATCCATGGGGTGTATGTGTTTAGAAAAGACCTCCAAGTTTGTTCTTAAGTAATCTGCAGAGGTTTTGGGATGTGGAACTTTAGGCTTTAAATGAGTAAAAATCATTTTGTCCTCCTTGATATCGTAGGCAGCCATCAATCTTTGTTTTTTGGAGGGAGTTGCCTTCAAGAATTGATCATAGAGTTGCACTCTCAACAATTCATTTTGTGCCTTGATCTCCATGAAACCTCCTTTGATCCTAGCTGGTTTCTTGCCCTGCTACCTTGAGGAGGATACCTCTGTGCCTTGCTGCATGGCCTATTCTAGCTGAAATGAGCTAGTGGCAGTTTGCTGGTTGGATTGTCTTTCTCTGTCTTGGCCTTCTGCCCTTTCCTCACTGATGTCTTCTTCCTCTATTTCAGGGTCAATTCTTGGCCTCTTGGCCTCTGGTTGCTTTGTTGACCCACTTGAAGGTTTGACCTCCTCTCTATCTCGCTTTTTTCCTCTCTCTTCATTGGGAGGTGTTTGCAAAACTGGGATTTGGGGTGGTCCAGTTTGCTGTAAAGGGGTTTGCCCTTGAGTTTGATCCTTTGAGATGCTGGGCTGCCCTGCCTCTGTATTTTGTTATTCATCCATTATTTCTTTGCCTTTTGCTATAGTGGTGGTTGTAGATGCTTGCTGGGTAGTCTGTGCAGCTGGAGCAGTGGATGTGCCTTCTCCTACTTGGACTGGTTGCTTGAACATGACCTGTTGACAAGAATCCAAGTCAAGAGTTTTCTCTAAATCTTTCATAGTCTGCTCCATTTTCTCTTCCTGAGTAAATTCTTCTACTATTTATTCAGGCACCCATTCATCTTGGTTGGCAAAGTGTTCTATTTGTGGATATGGGCAATGTTTGTAGGCCAACAGCCTATACTTGACTCTCCTTGCACTGATAAAGCCTTCAGGGTCATAAGGGACCCACCAGAAGCTTCTTTTAAGTTTGAGCTGCTGCCCCAATATTTGACCAGCTTCTTGCCAACCATCTTTCTTATTCATGATGAATGGGCCTAGGTGGTCTCTGAACTTTAGATTGGCTTTCTTCTTGGCACTGTGGAAGTGTGTGAGGTCAGAATTAGTATTCCAAGGCAAACAACCTCATAGGCACATACCTTGGGAGCCTATAGGGACAGAGCTTACAACCATAGATTCTGATAACTGTGTGATTTTGGTATAAATACCGATCACCTATTTTGTAGTTCCTGGACAGCTGTAAGATTTTCTGCATATCTTTGGACAATCTGGCAGGAGGAGTCCTCTTTAAGAGGCATGTGACTGGATAAACAAATTGGTCAATAAATTCACAGTAGGAATAGGGAGAATTCTGGACTTGGTGGAAGACTGAAGACCAGAAGATGACAGACCTCCTCTCACCTTGTGAGTCTAGCTTCTTGATAGGGCACTGGAAGCAATCTGTCTGATAATATATGAACAGGTGATAGATGTATGATGAATATTTAAATATTGCTTCCCTTTTCATCCTTGACAGTTGATCATGTATCTTGTTGGCAATATACTTGGCATAATTGTATTTTACAGGAGGGGGCTTCCCAAGGCTATATGCAGATAGCATGACCAGCATAGTTTCATCAACATGCTCATTTGTGGGGAATCCCAGCACAGAGGTTAACATGTCCACCAGCAGCTTGCCTACCTCATTGAAATTTGTATATGAAAAAGGAGGTGGCCCAGAAGGTTGGCAATCTGCCTTCATGAAAGTTTTGGCCACTGCAGAAATGTCTGTGCTAGAGAGCTTGGAGCCCTCATCCAACAAGTACTTCATAGAAAAAGGGTATAGCAGCTGGGTTTTCTTGTAGTTCAGCATTTGATTGATGGAGTCTGGTGTTATGTAAAAGAGGATGCTCCCAGATGGAGACTTTACAGCTCTGAGCTTCTGGTCATAGTTTTCTGCACAGACATGAATGACTTCAGGAAAGACATTTACATATGGCAGGAAGTAGGTGGGCAGATTGGAGTCCCAGATGCCATACATGTCACTATTATCAAAGTGACTTTTCCTCAGCTGGCAAAAATTCTGTAAGTGGTTCCTCTCTGCCACAAAATCTGCAATGACGAAATCACTGTCTACAAGTGGCATAGCTTCAAGCTCTTTATTGGGTGGATTAACAGGAGCTACATCCAGTGCAGATGGAGTGGCCATGTTTGATTTTAACTGGATGTTTACTTGAGTTTAGGATTTGTGCAAAGGCTGAGGAATGTCCACTAAATTGTGTTTGGTAGTGAGCACCCTGAGAGTATGAGGAAACTCTTTTCAGGTTTGATGAACTGTGGGGCACTCTGTTGGAAGAACCAGACTATGTTTGAGCTAATTAGCTGGTTTTTCAAGGGAATTTCTGATATCAAGGATGAGGGAGCAGTTGTATTTACTTTTAGCCATTGGCTCGACTTCTCCAATTTGTTTTTATGGTGAAATCGCAGAAGGGCACGGGTTTCTTGCAGGGCCTTGTGGTGCAGGGAATTTATCAGGTCTTTGGGTGTTTTAGAGGACAATTTATCTATGAGGATCTTTTTGCAGAGCTTCTTTACAAGAATTTAGGAGAAAAATAGGAGAAATGAAGGTAAAGTAGGTTGCCTGTGGCAAATACCTAGTTTTCTCGGTGCAGGAGGCGTCAAGTTGGATCAATTGCAGGTATTTGGGTCGACGATGAGGATGGCAGCAACTTTGGTGGGTGAATCTTTGACTTCGGAAGTGAACGACATTTTTTTCATGCAGAGTGCTCCGGAAAAGACGAATGAAAATGACAAACAACGGTCATTTCCCATCTTTTTATGCACTTTTGGCCCTTTGGCGCCTTTTTGGTGATGACGTCATGCTGACGTCATCATGGGTCCGGGTACGGCAGGGTGACATGGCAGCTGATGTGGGTGGCCAGGTGGCGGTTACACGGAGGCAGGGCATGCGGGTGGACAGACGGCGTGGAGGTGACGTGGAGGTGTGGTGGCGGAAAGGTGAGGTGACATCACGCTGATGTGGGTGTGACGTCAGCGAAGGGGGATGGGCTGTAAGTGGTTTCCCCGAAGGCCCCATAAGGGTAAGGCGTGTAAGGGGGGGGGGGGGGGGGCTCCGAACAGTGCAAGGAAGCCCGACGCATGACGGGTACGGCTGTAATACCGTCAATCCCCTGGACGCAAAAGGTCGGGCACGTTCTGTGTGAAAATGACCGCCAGTCGTTTGATGACATCGCCCACGATCGGACGACTGGCGGCAATCGTGATGTGATGGCGCGTTAGGACAGGGGGACTCGCCTATTAATTTAATGGATTTAAATAAATCAAGTGCGGGGAAGGGAGGGGGGGTTTAACCTTAGGTTTTGGGTAAGTCGTTTATTAATGTTTTAATTAAAAAACATTACAAACACCAACCTTGGCGCGGAAAAGTGGGGAAAGGGGTTAATGAGGGCGGGGATTTGATTTTTTTGATTTTTAGCCATAGTTTTTTAATTAAAAACCATAGTTTAGGGTTGAAGAGGGTTAATATTAACCCCTGATGGGTTAATATTCCCCAAGAGAGGGCTATATAGCTATAGTGCTAGTGGGAGGGTATTTATACATATTTTTTGGGAATTTTTTCATAGATCCTAATAGAATTAGGGAAGGGGAGAGTTAGGGAGTTAAATAATATATCAGTTGTTAATATGACATTGTGAGGTGAGTGTAGGGGCAAAGATTAAGTTTTAAGAAGTAAAACTTAGGAATGGAAGGTAAATGAAATGAGAGTAGAGATTTTTACACAAAAAAATGTGGCTTCTTTTCCTTGATTGAAATTCATAGTTTGACCTGGTACTCTGTCATGAACTGAAGTGGAACAGGACACTTGAGCAGATCTCAAGGTCCTTGGGGATCTTAGTAAAATGATGTTTGGGGGAAAATAGGCGAAATTAGACATGCTTCCAATGTTTTTTCCTCAAACCTCTGCTTTGATGCCAATATCCTGAATGGGATGAGTCTTGTACTTGATAAGCCAATTGGTGATGGCCCTTCATTTCTGCAACCTTGCACTACTTACCCAACCTAGTAATCCTAACATTTTTTCTTCACTTGAAGTGAGTGCACTTGAATTAGCAGACCCTGATTGTTCTCCTTTTCTTTTGACTGCCCTCTTATCTAAATGTGCCCTTATTTCTTCCAAGGACCCAGATTAAGCAGTTGGGCTCCTTCATTTCTCTACCTAGCTAGTCATCTGCTAAGCTTGAGCTGTTTGGATAGGAAACATTCTCTATTATGCAACAACCAATTTAAACATGGCATGGTCCAGATTAGGCTATTGGGCCATCCATTAAGTATGATTAGAAGTAGTATTTGTAGAGTATGATACTGCCCAAAGATAGTAGTGGCATTTTGATTGGCCACTTTGTTGGTCTTTAGTTTGGGGTTCATTTTCACTTTTCTTTTGACCATTTGTTTTTCTTTCCTTTTGATTATTCTTTTAAGGAATACCCTCTTTTCATTATTTAATTTTCATAGTATGTACACAAAATATGGAACCTTTGCAACCTGCAATGATGAACATATTTAGCCCTTCCACTGTCAATCATGAAAGATGAAACCTATTGGTATAGGAACCTAATAGTGGCTCCACTTGGGGATGGCTTTTCCTGGAGGAAAGCCAAGAACAACAGGTCAGATGGCTTTAGTTTCCTTTCTTCACTGCAGTGAATCCCCTTCAGTATTGACACCTTTGATCTGAATCTAATGAGCTGATATGAAGTGCCTCATGACCTCCTTTGTACAAGAATTACCATTTGGTGTTTTACTGAACTGTATCACTGCTTATCATTGGCTCTCTGTTCTGTAGACCTTCCTCAAATTTATTTATGGGGATCTTCAAGCATCTATGTCATTTTTTATATGGTTTTTTGATCATTCTTCAAAATCTGTTGTGGTTGTTCTTTTATCTATCTGCTGTAAGAAAGAAAAAATGCTGAAAAATATAGATATTTATGTACAATATGTGATTGTGCTATGCTCATGGGTCATAATAGTGTTTGAGAATTCTCCCATTCATTGGGCCTTCATCATTATTTGACTCATCCAAACTCTTTAGAAAAAAGCTGTTGTTGCCTTGCACAGCTTGAATTACAAATGGTCCTTTCCACAGAAAGTCAAATTTGCCATGCTTTCCTTTGTCTTCCCTCCTAGAGTCCCATTTCAATACTTTGTTCCCTATGAAAAAGTCCTCAGCTTTCGTTCTATTGTCAAACACCTTTTTCAGTTTCTCTTGTAGAACCTGGGTTCTCTGATACACTTCTTCCCTTGTTTGCTGTAAGTGAATTGTTTGATTGATCCTCCTCTGGATATCATTGGGTTCAGCCTATATTTCTTGCAGCAATTTGATCACAGGGATCCCAAGAGATGATGGGAACACAGCTTCCAGGCCATACACCAACTCATATGGGCTA
>APFE030933580.1:2821-18962 GCA_000404065.3 Pinus taeda
ATTTTGGAGGATGGATGAGTGAGGGAAGATGAAGGAATGGATGTGGAGGTAGGATAGGGGTCTGAAGTGGCCCAGGGAATAGTGGATGGAGTGGGGAGAAGGTGTAGATGGCTGAATTGGCTCAAAGAAGGCTGAAACAATGGTTGCACAAAAAGGTAGGGTTACGTGGGCAAGAGGACAAATGTGAGAGGAGCAACCTAGTTAGGATATGGAACATATGGCTCTGATGAAGCTTGGGTGGATGAAAAAGTGGTAGAGATGCTCTGCACCGTGCACTTTCAACTGAATCAATAAAGTCTTGGAAGTAATCAAAGTCCTAGTTAATCTAATCTAGCTAATAATAAAGTGAATGAACAACAGGTTTATTTGAAAGAGAACCATATATATCAACTATGCAATGAAATATTTCAGAGTTCTAAATAGGTAACCAACTTCTGCAAATGAAAACAATACACTAATGATTGCATGGCAAAGCAAAACTAGTGTTTTTGTTTGGGACATTACGATTACTTCAAGTCCAGCCCTGATCCAATGAGGAAGAGGTGAAACCAAAAGTGTTTTTTGGCCCTTTTTCTGGAGCTTTTTCCCTGTTATTATCCTACCAACCTATTCTAAACATCTGAAGCAATTCTAACCATAAACAGTGACCTAGTCAATCAACACAATTTAATCTGCCTAACAGAAATACATGTGCAAATGCATAAAAGGAATACAACGATGCATAAAGGAAAGATAACAGTACATAAAGGAGGCCCTAGGCTCTCAGGTTGGGCCCAACCCTGATAGCTACGGCTCCTATAGAGAACTCAGAGTTGATATAAAATAGGACTACTTATCATTATCAAAAAATAGTCTTCAGTCAAAAGTTATGCCAAAAATGGCTACAAGAAAACGAGCTGAAGGTGACAGCACTGTAGTGCAAAAAATGAAATGGTTTCCAAAGTCCCTTACGAAGGTTGAGGCCTTATCATTTATACACCACGAGGGCCCTAGCAGGCCTCCTAAATGTAAGGGACTCGACTGTCCAAACTGTTAGTAGACAATCCCTTTTCCAAAATCTACTTGGCTGCCTTCAAGATCCATTTTGGTGGCCTTTGAGCTTAGAGTTGAGGGTGGAGATCTCGAGGAAGGGCTATTTAATGTCAGAGACAACCCCCCTATGAATCCTCACCTCAAGATTGGTTGTCGCCTAGCCCATGATTGCTCAGTTTTGCTCCAACATGTGTTAAAAAACCTGAAATAAGCACGTGTTAGCCACCTAGGAAGAGTGACCACCCTTATTCGTACAAATGACATAAACATACTAAAAAATAATGCATAATCTATGAAAAATGGAGGATTGAACAAGGATAATTAGGAAAAATGAGCCCAATAAGTTACCAAATTTGGGGCTCATCACTAACTACGGAAAATTCGCATGATTGCCCAAATCCCAATCCTCAATATTTAGAAATGGCACCCAGGCCAATAAGTCTCCCTCAACAAGTAATTCCTTCGATAACCATGGTGTGAACACCTTGAATTTCAATGAGTTAGGGTCCTTAGTCACTTTGGAAGTTGATTTCCTAGGGGGTATATATGGCAGTAGTTGAGCAATTGGATTTGCGTCCTCTGCACTGATATTTTCAATCCCCCTAGTCAGCTCTTCTTCATATAGGTCCTGGGGTTCCATCGGCTGCTTATTTTTATCCATACGACCCTTCTGTATAATCTCAGTTGGGATTTTGCGTGGCGATTGCCGAATCGGGGCTTGCTATGGCTTTTTATTCTTTTTCTCTCCTGCTATGGAGGCAATAGGTTTTGGCCTCGATGACCTAGGTGCTATGGTAAGGATTGGTGGTGTTGCAGTCATCTTATTAAGGCTCTCCTCAAAGAGTTTCTTCTTCCACTCAGACAAATCTCCCTCTCTACCTCTTACCAATCTCATCTAGACATACAACAACTGTTTATGTTCAAACTTAGGTACAAAATCTCAAGACAATCTCTTTGGAAGAAAAGTGTCCAAATGTGGAGTGAGATCCTGTATCTATAGCCGCTTTTGAATTCAAATCCATAGATTCCCTCAAGATCTCCCTCATTAATTCTCTTATGGCGGAAAATTTCTAAAGATATTCTCCTTAAATGATTCCCCCCACTCCCCTTATGGAAAAATAGCCATCCAATCAACTATAGTGCTTCCAACGGTCACTTTCTGGCTAGGCTACGTGGGACCCACCTTCCTAGTGCAACTCCTTTGTCATAGCTCCCATCTGTACCTTTCTCCTAATGGTTGCACAACCTAATCTCTTTTCCAAAATTTTCTCTTAGTAAAGTGGTTTATAGTCTCGTACTTCCTTCCAACTTCTTATTGTACTATGACTGTCCTGCATCCATGTAGTCATTGTGCAGGGGTGGGATCGCCCATGTACAACTTTAACTAGCTCCCATTGATTCTGCCTGGAAATAACTCCCTGTTTAATTTCATGAGCTAAACTGCACCTCCATATGTAATCTCCTTGACGATGTATGGTCCTAGCCAATGCATTTGAAACTTTCCTAGGAACTTAGTAAACTTTCTATCATACATCAACACTAAATCACCATTTTTAAAGGTGCATTGCTTAATGTGGCAATCATGCCATGCTTTTTCTCGAGCCTTCTGCACGTGCTGATTAAAACCTGCCAATAATCGATCTTCTTCTAACTTAAGTATCTGCACGAGGCATTCTTCCATGATATCCCAACCTGTCATCTTTGTGACTGCAACAATCCTAAAACTAGGCACTATGTACTCCAATGGCATCATCGCTTCTTGTCAATAAACTAGTCGAAATAGTGTTTGTCCATCCAACTTCTTACAAATAGTTCGATATGCCCAAAGAACAGATGGTATGCACACATCCCAATTTTTCCCATTCGCATTATAAATCTTTGTCAAAGGATTCTCCTTGACCTTATTGAAAGCTTCAATTGTTCCATTTTCTTGAGGATGGGATGTTATGCTTTTCTGATGATACATCTAGAATTCTTCGAGCAAAGCAATAATCATTTTATTCAGGAAATGTGAACTGGTGTCACTCATCAAAATATTAGGACAACCAAACCCAGATAGAATGTACTCATATATAAAATTTGCAATTGTATCTGTGCTTCAATCCTTCATGGGCTACGCCCTAGCCCCACCTAGTTAAGTATTCTATCATTGTGATGATGTAGCGTGCTCCTATCTTCTTCCCTAGTGGCTAAATAGGTCCCACAAAATATATTGCCCATTTTTTGAATGTCTGTAATGAGACTTGTGGGTTTAGAGGAAATTCATCCCTTCATGATGGCTTCCCGGTCCTTTAATAGACATCACATGCCCTACAATAATCCTTTGAATATTTGTGTATGGTTTCCCACCACAACCTAGCTCGTAGGATCTTCTGCGCAATCGTTCTTCTAGCATAATTTCCTCCAACAACTCCTCCATGTGCTTCGGCGAGGATAGTTTGTCTTTCACAATCTGATACATACCTGTGCAGAACTTCATCTGGTCCCATGTTATACAAGTGTCGTACAATTATGGAGAAATCCATAGCCCTGACCACCAATTCCTTCTTATGTTGTGTCATATATCCTTCAAGAGCTACGCCTGTAGACAGGAATTGGATTATATCCACAAAAAGTTCATTTGCAATGCGCACAGCAAAGAGTTGCACGTCAAACAATCCTTCATCCAGACTTGTAGGTTCTTCGCCATTCTCAATTCGTGACAGGTGATCGGGTCCAACATTTAATCTTCCTGGCTTCATAATTACTTAGAGTAATACTCTTGAAATAGTAGTAACCACCGACAAATTACCCCTCCAACACAAGCTTGTTGACCAGGTACTTCAAGGCTGAATGGTCTATATACATTTTTAAGTGTGCACCTAATAGATAATGCATGAAATTTTGGAGGGCATATACCATCACCAACCCTTCGCACTCCATGGTTGAATAATTCTTCTTTGCCTTTGATGGTTTTCTGCTTGCAAATGCAATCAGATGGTCGATATATCCTATGCCTGGTTAGTTTAAAATGACTCCTAATGCTATGCGGGATGCATCCACATGTACATGGAATTCTTTCTTCCAATCGGGGACCACTAGAATAGGTGTTGTAATCATATTTTCCTTCAAATATAATATTTTCTGGAAATCATCACAATAAAATGTCACATCTTTCTTCAATAATTTCTCCATGGGTGCATGATCTGCGCGTATGACTTAATGAAATTTCTATAATATCCTGTATGGCCAATGTTGTGCATAGTAGTTTTACATTCCTTAGGGGATCCAAATTGATAATCACCACCATTTTAGTAGTGTCCACCATCAACACTTTCTTACAAAAAATGTGGCCCAAAAGTATTCCATATGGTATGCAAAATATACGCTTCTTCATATTTAGGGAGATATTATACTTCCTACAAGTATCCAACATTAGGCAAAGACTTGAAACATGTTTTTTAACTTAACTAAACACCGTCTAATCATAAAAGTAGACCTCCAAAAACTTGTGAATAAATTTCTTAAAGGCTACGACTACCACCCTAGAAAATATCACAGGGGCAATCTTAAGTCCAAAGGTCATAACTGTATATTGAAAAGAGCCCCATTCTATGGTGAAGGTAGTCTTACTTCGATCTTATGGCATGATATTGATATGGTGATATCTTGAGAATCCATCTGTAAAAGAGTATGCTTCTTGACTACCAACGTTCTTTAAGACTTCATCTGTGAATGGTGTAGGGAATGGATCATGTACACAAGCATCATTCAACTTTCTTAGATCTATGGAGATCCTGATTTGGCCCTTTGTCTTCTTCTCTTGAACAACTATAGGACTAACCCAGTCCGATTCTTCTATAGGTTCAATATTTCCTGCTACAAGCATCTTATCCAGCTCTTCGCACACCTTTTCTTTGTATTTAGGATTCAATCGGTACAGGAACTGCTTTACCAACTTCACATCTCGCTTTAGATTGATCTTTATAACACCCAGATCACCTACTATCCCCTTTAGATCATAGAAAATAGTTGGAAATAAGTCGTGATATTCACGTAACAACTCTGTGACTTTGCAACTGTGTCCTCATCCCAGTAATCACTTATATTCATGAACTTCGATTGTGCTTTCGACCTAATCTTCACTTGCTTAGTCCTCAATGGTTTGGAAATGTCAGGGATCTCTACCTCAGGCCTGGCGACTTTGTGTTGTCCCTCTAACTCAAGGATACTAATATTCTCGGGATCTTCCTCACCTCATTCTATGGTAACATTGTAGCACTCCAGAGCATGGCAAAATTGCGTGCTCCAGTCAAGTTGTACCCTCATGATAGGCTCTACAAGTGTTCTGAATATCACAGCCTTGATTTCATGTAATGCTTCATCAATACATTCAAATCCATCCTCAAAACTGAATGTTAGCATAAATCTTTCTTTCAAAACATCCCACTCCACGGTTCTGTGTCACAGCTATGTTTCTAACTACCAATTTATCAGAATAGTATCCAAGGTATGGTAGAATATATGTACCCATTCATGTTGTGGTTCCTCTCCCCATTATTTCATCCAACGAGCCAAATGCTTGTGCAAATCATCCTTCCCTGTATATTTTCAGTAATGTGGGCATTTTCATAGCCAAATCGCAACATTGTCATCCTTTAGTACTCCTTCTAGTCTGCAAAGATGTTCTTATGTGTACCCCACCATTTGGTAGGCATAGCTCTCACCGCGATGTCCAATGCATGGAACTAATGCTCCTTTGGTACATCCATTTCAAATTTATCAAGAAACAAATTTGCATTTTCTAAGCCCATAATATGGTAAATTGTGTAGCTTAGTGGATATAGACAAGAGTTATTTAGTAAGTATGTTGCATCATAGCATTGATACTTCATGCAATCTATTTTTCCAGTGCTCGAGCTCGTCATCTGAATTTGAGTAGCAGGAGCTGTCCTTTTCCCAAGTAATTATTCCATCCATCTTAGGATTGATCCAATCGTCATTATGCACAATAATTCCATGCTGTGCTTCTTTAGGTTGATGACTGCACTCATATCAAACTACTAATTGATTCCAGGCAACGTCAGGTAGGGATTACTATCATCCACTATTTCAATTACCTCAAAATCAACTACAGCACACACCCCTTCAATGTCTACAGTTACTCCATGTAGGCATCCCATAGGAATAATTTTTTGTTGGTTCACATTCGCAGCTGAATTGGGGACCACTATAGCATCAGATTTCTCATTCTTCCCCAAGTTTGTTTAGGAAAAATATTCACGTCAAAACCCAAATATAAGATCACTTGGTCCATTTCAAACTCTTTGATTTGTGTAGTCTCTCATCTCCTGACTAGTTCGTTTCTTACTTTTGTCTTCTTTATGCACTATGTGTTGTTTAGGCAGTGGCTTACCCTTTCCAATGCAGTTGTCTATTAACTTTTACAGTCCCTCCACTGCTTTCTGGTCCCTGAAGATCTTCATGAAAGTTTTGCAAGAAGTATTTCAATATTGAGGGATTTATTTCCTATGCAGCAATGACCTATTCAGGCTTCTCTATTTGTGCATTCTGATTATTTGATGTGGAAGTGTTGGCTTGATGGGGTCTAACCCAGTTCCAGTGTTAATTAGCTAAACAAATCCCTACACTACTGGCCCTTTCAGCATCAGCCCGTGGAGCGTGGACCAAAGTCTCACCCAAAGCAGTATGGGGGGATGCTAGAACCAAGTTTTTGGACCCTAAGATGGTTGTGATGCCGTTTGATTCCCTCTATCCTTGCCTTCACGTGGGTTACTTCGCTCTAGGGCTTGCAAGTCGAGCCCTCTATTCCAGCGTTCAATAGCTCCACAAAAGGGTACGATCGACCTTCATGCAGCCCTAACCTACTGCCCAGGTTCTTTCGCGCTGTTATGGCAGTGGACCGTGTAGATTCCCCAATTAGTCTAAGTGACTTGCTTATCTTTGTTACACAATTATAGTTAAATTCACGTAAATAGATATTCGTACTTGCATTCAATTATCTAATGTAATTGCATTCATTCATGCATCATATAAGCATAATAAAGGAAATTCATATATTGCATATCAAGATGCATCAACAGAACACAGACACATAAATTGTAGAATATCTCTCTTTATTAATATCTTCCAAGTGTTTACAAACTCTGTCTACCCTGCGCACACAGCTGCAGGGATCTGCGAACTCAGCTGAAGACTTCTACCCTAGGCCTCTACGCACTTATCTATAAAGCCTCTACCTATGCTACAACCCAAGACTTAGACTTCTTACTTCAGAGCTATGACTCTCTTACATTGTCCATTGATTGATGATTCTAACTACTTAGAGCTTAGCTCTTTTTATACAATCCCATGGTCTGTAGACCATGGGTATATCTCTTATAGCTTACTTTAATTTACAAAACTAAGGGTGGACTACCCTTTATGACACATGACACCTTTATGCTCCGCGACCACAAAATGCAGAGTCTTTACAATTATATTACAAAATTTGACTCAAATATGGTCTTTTTGCCCCAAAACTGTCCCCGAGGGATCTCGCTCCCAACAGCCCCCCAACACAAACATACTGACTTGCAATCTATTCACTTAGTAGGCGCAAAGATCTTTGCATGAATCCCATCCATCTTGACCCATATGACCACTAACTTGGCCATGCAATGAGCTACCGCCTGCTTCGCATCTTCCACTGTCTTCTCGGTCACTGCTCCTATGCTGTTGTCCTAAAGCTTTTGTTGCATTGCTTTCAGAGTAGCAAGCTTACCTTCAATATTTCCTGTGACTGTGTAAGCTTCCTCTAGCCAAGGCTTTAGTATCGACTTCAACACTACTTCCTTGTGCAGCGTTGCATCCACCTGTTCCTTCAGCTGTTTGGCCTCCTGCAACTTGGCTAGTCTTTGTGTCAGTGAAACGGTTTGCACTGTGCAATTCACTTCATCGTAGAGCTGTTGTAGCTCGTGTGCTTTTGTCTCTAGCCTCTGTATATTTGGGTCCTCCTGCAAGCTTGTCAGGACCTCAAATGACTACTTGAACA
The DNA here is from genome assembly GCA_000404065.3 of Pinus taeda. NCBI lineage: Eukaryota > Viridiplantae > Streptophyta > Pinopsida > Pinales > Pinaceae > Pinus > Pinus taeda. Next base: position 10,887 of record APFE030933580.1, read on the forward strand.
ATTGCGTGCAGTCTACTACTGCACTCTCCATTGTTGCTACTGCCTCTGTAACAGTGGTCGCCCGCTATTCCTTTACTTCTGGTGGTGTTGAAGGCTAGACCCTCAATTGTAGATCTGTAATCTTCAGGTTCAACAACAACTGAGCCCGTGCCATCTCAATCCGAGTGTCACACACCCCTGAGGCCAAATTGCGGATGCATACCTTAACTGGCTCTTCTTCCAGAATAGCCAACTCTAGGACCATTCTACATGCCTCCTCAATGAACTGCATAATCTTATTGCTCTGATTGGTCACCTTGGTCTCAGCGGCGATGGCAGCATTTCGCTGTAGGACCATCTGCTCATTATTGAACCGCTTTTCACTCATTAGCTTGAGGGCGCAGTGCTCACAGGCCCTTAGTTCTACAATTACTCCATCCTGCAAGAGGTGGAGTGCTTTGCGTAGAAGCGCTGCAAGGTTCAGCCTAACTCCCTTCAAGGTGCTGGCAGTCCCACTTTCTGTGGTCAGTGCTCCATCCAACAACACTATCACATTGGAAGCCTTTGTGCACAACATATCGACAGCCTCTGAAGTGGCAATAGACAAGCTAGTAGACACCATACTAGCCTGCGACGTGTAGGTTTGTAACTCCTGCAACCAGATCTAGATGGCCCCTAGTATGATCTGTTGCTATTGTTCAAATTGCTATAGGGCCTTCGTGGTGACATCTCTGACTATGTCACAGATATCATGTAACTCACCCTCTGTCAATGTGATAGTGTCCAGTGAGGTCTTCATCGCATTGGATTTATATCTGGACCCTCCCTTCTCCAGCTCTCTTGGGCACTTGATGTGGGTAGAAGTCTCCTGAGGGTTTTCATTGTGTTGTTTTGTTTCTTCCTCTTCTGTCTCAAGTGAAGGCAACCTCACGCCTTTATCAGAGCCATGCTCTATTCCACCTATCTGCGTTCCTGCTTGCTCTGCCTGGGCCTTATCAGTGGCCTCCTTTTTCCTCTTCTCGACCAGCTACACCATCTTCAGCTTGGCCTCCTCCTCCTTCTTCTACATAGAGAACTTGCTCCTGCTGACCGTGAAGTCCATGGTAGTGCACCACTTCACCAACCATTGATCAAGCACTGCATCAATAGCATCACCCGTGGCCAGATATGGCAAGTCGTACCACTTCTGCACAAGGTCCTTCCGCACCCTAATGGATACTTGACAGAAATTGGCTTTAAACTCGACATAGCTCTGCAGGTTGGCAGACACCGTGGGTGACAATCGTAACTTGTGTTTGATGGCCATCTTGATATTCATATCCATCAAGATCCAAAAGATCTTGCTATCCAAGACTCGCTACACATCCTTGGTCGTCCACAATGAAGCATACCTCGCTGCTTCAGGGAGGTATGGCGAGACTGAAGGGAACTGGCTGTCTTCTAGTAGCTCCCATGCTACTAGCACAATTGATAGCAAGAGGCACGCGTAGTGGAACATCTTGCTAATCTCTTGTGCTTTGTGGCATTTCACTACGAACTCCTTGTGAAGGTAGTCCAACCAGTTGAACTGAAATCCTTTAGCGCATTGTTGTGCAAGCATGACAACAGGTGTTGTCATGTCATTGCAACAACACTTCCACATCACCTTCCCTTCAAGGATTTGCACGACCACCTTCACAGCGGGGTCATAGATTTTGGAGATGGGGCACCTGTGTGGCTTCTTCACCAGCTTGAATTTTTCCTTCATTGATTCTGCAAGAGCTTGCTCGCCACCCTTGCCGCCAAAGATCATTATTGGATTTTCACCTGTATATGGTAGGCATGTTATTCGGTGAATCAACCTATCTATGATGGGTATTAGCTTCTCTAGCCACAGACACCCATCATGCACCAAGCACAACAACTGCTTGATGACCAAAACTGCCACTGGGGTGTGGGTATAGTGTGGCACCCAAAGCAGGTTAAGCAACCCTGCCTTCTCTGCTCCCTTGAGCCACCTCCGCGGCTCCAATGTGGTCATTCTTGTGTTCGCATCTATGATGCGGTGCATCAGCTACTTGGTCGATAGGTGTGGGAAGTTCTAATGGTTTTCCAAGTCCTAGTCTTTAAGCTTCATTATCGGCACTCATGCCAAACATGGACTGTCGAAAGCAATTTCTTCCAGCAGCAGAGGGGTTTGTAGGGGAGTCTTACTCTCATCATTGTCCTTGGGGGCCTTGGACTTAGGCTTGTGCGGAGGGACATACTTTGGCAACCGCGTAATATGGTTTGTGCCCTAGGCTTCAACCTCCTCCACTTCAGCTCCCACATCCTCAGCATCCATCAGGATGTCTTCAATGTCCTCCTCTAGTTCTAGTTTTATAGCCTTGCCTTTCTCCTGTTTAGTGGGCTTAGGTGGGTTTCTCCTTGGTGAAGTGCGCACTAGTATGGCAGGTTGCTTTCCCTTCTTGTCCTTCGCAGTCTCCTTAGTTGGGGTTGGCTTTGGTCTCGACATTCTCAGTGATTTAGGGACCTCTGCCAATACTTCAGCTACTTCTGGAGGAGCTACTTCTGCCTCTCTTTCCATTTCCTGTGCTGGCTCGTCTACTACTTGTTTAGTATTTATAATATTTGGGGTTGCTAACATGATTTTATGCAAGAATTGTTGTGTTTCCATCAGCAAAGTGTCAAATACCCTAGTAGCTATTATAAGATTGTATTGCTCATGATTCATATGCACTTGAGAGGTCAACAACACAATTCTCAAAATGCCAAGTGTTTCTTGCTGGACAACCACTTGTAATTTATAGGGCATTTCAAATTCAAATCTGATTGCTCCCCACAAAATTGGTTCATTAATGCCGGATTAGCAGTAGATATTCAAGGATCTAAGCCATAAATTTCGTCTTAAATGCGGGTTGCCCGCTCCATTTGGCCTCACTTCTGCCATATTTTCACGAACAGTGAATTTAATTCACTTTTTGGCTGACCCGCGTGATTTCTCCCTAGGTAGTGCAGATTCCTCTGTGCTACTGTGGACCCTATGACACTTCCTTACTTTGCACCATCCTCCAATTGCGCAGCTCCCCAACCCGGGCAGTGTAGTTTATAGTCTCGCACCTCCTTTCAGCTGTCTAGAGCACTAAGACTGTGCTACCTTCATTTAGTCACATGGTCGGACCGCCAGTGTATGGCTTCAAGCGACTGCCATTCACCTTTCCTGGGAAGGGTTCTCCATTCAATTCGACTAGCTGTACCACTCCTCCATCAGTAACTTCCTTGGTGACATAGGGCCCTAACCAGTGCATTCAAAAGTTTCCTAGAAATTTATGAAACTTACTATCATATAGCAAAACCAGGTCACTTACCTTAAATGAGCACAACTTAATATGTCGATCATGCCATGCCTTTTTGTGCTGCTTTTGGACCTATTGATGAAATCCAGCTAGAAATCTTTCTTCCTCTAGTTCATCTAGTTGTGTAAGCCTCTCCTTCAGGGCTTTGTGATCTGTCATACCTGTGAGCGCTGCTATGCGCAGACTAGGCACGATATATTCCATAGGCATTATCACTTCAAAACCATAGACAAGACTAAAGGGGGTTTGTCCAGTCAACTTCTTGCATGCCATTCGATAAGCCCATAGTACTACAGGTATGCGTAGGTCCCAATCACTTCGTTGAGCATTACAAACATTGGTCAGCATGTTTTTGAGCATCTTATTGAATGCTTCCATTGTCTCATTAGCCTACGGGTGATAAGGCGTGATCTTCTGGTGATATAACTGAAATTCCTCCACCAACATGCTGACTGTCTCATTCAGGAAGTGCGTATCATGATCACTCATCAAGATCTTTGGACATCCAAATCGCATCAACACATGCACAAAGAGGAGCTTTGCAGTGGTTGTGCCTGTGCAATCCTTCATAGGCTGTGCCTCTGTCCAACGAGTCAAATACTCCGTTGCAGTGATAATGTACCTTGCTCCAATCTTTCATTGAGGCTGAATGGGTCCCACAAAATCTATCGCCCACTTCTCAAAGGGTTACACCATCATCTGTGGATTCAAAGGCATCTCATCCCTCTGTGATCACCTGCCAGTCCTTTAGCACACATCACACGCCTTGCAATATGATTTTGAGTCCTGATGGAGGGTTGGCCACCATAATCCTATTTGTAGAATCTTCTACGTGGTTTCTCTTCCTACATAATGTCCTCTCACGGTGCCCCCATGAGCATCTGCGAGGATGCTGCTTCTTTCAAGCTCAAGTACATACCATCGTAATATCTCATTAGACCTCATCTTGTATAGATGCCTAGCAATGACAGAGAAATCTACCACGTGCACTACTAATTCCTTCTTCTGCTGGACAATGTATCCTTCTGGTGTAGTACCTATTGTTAGGAAATGTATTATATCCTCAAAATTACCATCCATGACGTCCACTGCAAATAGCTACGCGTCGAGCAATCCCTCCTCCAAACTAGTGGGCTCTTCCCCTGTTTCGATGCATGACAGATGGTTTCGTCCCGCGTTCAGTCATTCAGGCTTCATAATAACTTCAAAATCATATTCCTGGAAAAATAAGAGCCACCTACAGATTCTCCCCCCCAACACAGGCTTATTGACTAGGTACTTCAACGCGAAGTAATTTGTATACATTTTAAAATGCCCTCCCAGCAAGTAGTGCCTAAACCTCTGGAGTGCATACACCATAGCTAGCCCTTCGCGATCGGTGGTGGAATAGTTCTTCTTTGCTTTGGATAATCTTTGGCTTGCGAATGCGACAAGATGGTTTAAACCTTCCTCACCAGCCTGTGTCAATACTAATCCCAGCACTATACATGACGTGTTGACATGTACATGAAACTCCTTCTTCCTGTCTGGGAAGACTAGAATCGGTGTGATGACCATCTTTTCTTTCAATATATCCAAGCTCTTCTTGCAATCCTCGTTCTAGCAGAATGTGACATCTTTCTTCAACAATTCCTCCATAGGCATGGTGATTTGGGCATAACCTTTGATAAACTTTCTGTAATATCCTATGTGTCCCAGGGTGGCGTGTGACTGCTTTACACTCCTCGGTGCTTCCAAGTTCAATATCGCTGCTATCTTTGCAGTATCTACCATCAGTCCCTGTTTGCAAACCACATACCCCAACAGGTTCCCAAAAGGAACACAAAATAGACACTTCTTGGGATTGAGCGCGATTTGGTATCTTTGACAGGTCTCCAGCATCATGCGCAAGCTTGCTACATGGCATTTAACCAGCCCAAACATAGTCCAGTCATCAAAATATACCTCCAAGAACTTACGAATAAATTCCTTGAATGCAACAACCACTATGCGCGAGAAGATCACAGGTGCATTCTTCAATCCAAACGACATTACATTGTACTGAAAACAACCCCACTCAGTCACGAATATTGTCTTTCTCCTATCCTCTGGTGCAATTTTGATCCGGTGGTATCTCGAGAATCCATTAGTGAAGGAATATGCTTCCTGGACACCTACATTGTCCAACACTTCATCAGTTAATGAAGTCAGGAAAGGATCATGTACACAAGCATCATTTAGCTTTTTGAGATCCACACATATTCTTATTTCATCTTTCTACTTCTTTTCCCATACCACCATTGGGCTTACCTAGTCAAATTCTTCCATAGGTTCAATGATGCCTGCCATGAGCATCTTGTCGAACTCTAAGAGGACCTTCTCATTATACTTCGGATTGAGATGGTAAGGTGTTTTCTTAATCGACTTCACGTTGGGCTTCAATGTAATCTTCATCATTCCTAGGTCCTTGATTATCCCCTTCAGATCCGTAAACTTGGTAGGGAATAAATCCTGATATTCATGGAGCAATTCAATGACCTTATCCATCGTCGCATCATCCTAGTAGTCTCCAATCTTCGCGAATGTGGGTTCTGCCTCCATACCAATGTTTACTTGTTTCATTTTCAATGACGAGATTATATCAGGGTTCTCAATCTGCGGTCCTTTAACCTCACAGTGACCTTCTGTTTCTGGAATGTTGATCTTCTGCGGATCCTCATCTTCTTCTTCAGCGGTCACGTTATAGCATTCCGGCACGTGACTCAGCTGAGTAGCCCACTCAGGCTAAATCAGGTCCAAAGGATCTTGTGGTATTCGAAAGATAGTTGCTTTCACTTCTTGTAGTGCATCATCAATGCAGTCAAACCCGTCTTCAAAACTAAAGGTCAATACAAAGCCCTCGCGCAAAATATCCCATTCACCGGTACCATGGCGGTGCTCAGCTTCTATGTACCAATTCATCGGGACAACATCCAGGGTATGACAGAGCAAGTGCACCCATTCAGGTTGGGGTTTTTCTCCATAAGCCTGGGCCCATTTGGCCAAATGCGTGCACGGATCATCCTACCCATCATACTTGTCTATCATTCGCATATTAGGTTTCCCAAATCATGTTCTCATCATCCTCATACATTCGCACCAATCCTCATACATTCGCACCAATCCTCAAAGCTTCCCTTATGTGTACACCACCATCTTGCAGGCGTAGCATGTAGTGCCCAGTCCAACACCTGGAAGCGCTGCTTTTTTGGTACCTCCCTTTCAAATGCATCCAAAAAGATATCTACCTCATTCAAGCCATCATAAGTAGGAAGATTTCTTACCTCTCAGGACACACAATGCAATGATCAGGTCAACATATTGCAGTTCAGTGTAGTCACTTCGTCTAATCGATTATGCCAATGTTTTAACTCTTCATTGGAGTCCGAAGTGCAGGAATTCTCGCGATCCCATGTAATTCATCCATCCGCAGTGGGATTCACCCAATCTTGATCTCGCACTATTATCTTATAGATACAGTCCAAATCATCATCACTCTCATAATCGTGGACTGGTTCCGTATAACGCAAACCTTTAGCATGATCTAGAGGTACTATTACGCATAGTGATTTCTTCTCAAAGGTCATCTTTCACTTCTTTAAGTTGATTACCATGTTCATATCAGTTGTTGAGTATGGAGCATGATTGTTTAGAGGTCTTTGTTTCAACCGGATGTATACCCCTGGAAGTTTGTACACCCCTCCACATGGGGGGGTACGGGGGGGACTTGTCCCCTCCCGCGAGGGTCCCGGGGGGCCGAACCCCCCCGGTTGGGGGGTTCGGGGGCCAGCGATCCCCCGGCGGGGGTTTCGGGGGTAGCGCCCCTGAAGTTAAAAACAGATGTAAAATTGCCTTGTAAGAGTATAGTAATTTCTAGTCACTCTAGGTCGTTCATTAGGCAGATGATCTGACGGTAGAACTTATGTTTAGTTTAGGGTTTTCTGCCCTAGAAGGAAACCCCTCTCTTTGTATGAGGGAATTGTATTTGAGGCCGTGTAATAGATGTGTATTCTCCAAGCGAGAAGTAGAGAGGTGAGACTGTGAGAGAAAACAGAGGATATTACAGCAGATCTGCTGTAGGTTGTGTCTCTTCATTTTGCTGGATAATAGAAAGGAAGGACTGGCTGTTCGGGATGGACGTAGCCCAAACTGGGTGAAACACTTATATCTATGTCTCTCTTGTTTTATGCATTTTCGGTGTTTATATTTATGTAATATTTTATGTGTTCCATTGCTCCATAATATATGATTTTCTGACAACTGGTATTAGAGCCGAAGGTCTATTTGGCTGATAAACTTGCAGGAAAGAAGGGTTCCTCATTCGAGTGGGAGCAATGGCGGAAGATGGTAAGTTTAGGCTCGAGAAATTTAACGGCCAAAACTTCTCGTTGTGGAAGATGCAGATGGAAGATTATCTGTATCAGAAAGATCTATACCTACCATTGGGTGGAAAAACAAAGATGCCGATGGGTATGATAGATGAAGAATGGAACCTTCTCGATAGAAAATCACTTGGAATAGTATGGTTGTGCCTCATAGCGTTGGTCACCTTCAACATTTTGAATGAAACAACGACAGAGGGTTTGATTAAGGCGTTGGAGAAAAACACTCGGCCTCAAACAAGGTATTTCTTATGAAACGGTTATTTAATATGAAGATGTCGGAAGTGGATCTATTGCAGACCATTTAAATGATTTTAATACTGTTACAAGTTAGTTATGTTCTGTAGGGGTAAACTTTGATG
>APFE030933587.1:12548-36472 GCA_000404065.3 Pinus taeda
AGAGGTGGAGATACTTGTGAGAAGTATTATGTTGTGTAATGTTACATGACTCAATCATTAATATACAGATAGTTGGGGTTTTTAGCGGGATGCTTTCCCCGGGATACATACTGTGTTAATGTGTGAATGCTCTTGATGTTTTATTGTTATTGATGTTGCTATATTGATGATCAACGTAGAGGAGCTTATGTATTGTGTATGTTTTCCACAATAGTACATGATCATGATAATCTCCATTGAATATGTGTTAAATTATTCAAAATTTCTACAGGGACACTAGGTCTACAGTGTTCTTGAAACCTCCAAGGAGCTGAAATCCGCAATAAGTCCAATGTTAGTGTTAGTATCTACATGCTTCCATCAGGGATCAAAATTCACTGTTTGCATTTTCATTTTAGGGATCCCATACTGAAATTTTTGCATCATTCCATTAGGTCATGTCAAACTGATCCACTGATGGTTGCCCTCTCTTCAGAAAATCCTAATTTTTCCCTCATAGAGTATACTTGCTGATCCTTCTTCAAGTTCTCTCCAGTTATGGTTTCATGGTCAATTTGCAATCATCATTTCATTAGGTCTTAGGGTTTCATCACCAAGGTCAAGAGCCTAATTGAAAGTGTAAATAAAGGTTAGCAAGGGTATGAGGCTGATTAATAAATCAAGCATGATGTCTTGTAAGTCATAGCTACTGAAATTATTATCTTTTAACCTAATGTAATTTTCACCACAAAAAACATGTTTTTGAGGTGAAAACAGAGTATTTTAAGTTTATTTGTATTTCATATGTAATTTTAAGTCACTATATGTAACAATTGATCTCATCTGCACCAGAGCATCTCTCCTTGCTGCTTGACAAAGAAACACTACAAAAATCAAGTCAAATTGAGCATTTATCTACCTGTAAAGACACAAAGAAGAAAAAGGCATTAAAACAGAGTTTTGAAGAAGGACAAGAAACATTAGAAAAGTGGGTTTTTCAAGTGAAAAATCAAAACCTACTCCTATTTAAGCCCTCACATTTCATTTTCAAATTCATTATCTTCATTTGCTAAGCAAGGAGTCAAAAGGTGAGAAAAAAAGGCAAGCTTGAGTGAGTTTTGAGTGAAGGAAGCTTGGCGCTGCGCTTTTGGTAAAGTGGTGTTGCGCTTCTGGAGAAGTTGATCTTGGCACTGCGCTTCTGGTAGAGTGGCATTGCACTTCTTGGTAAGGTAGGTCAGCATTACACTTTTGGCAGAACTTCACAGTGCAAATTTACATGGACGCTACACTTCTAGGGTGGTGCTATGCTTCTGAGCGGTGGCACTATGCTTTTGGTAGGAGAACTCAAAAACCCTCAAGCCCTCAAGAAACTCCAAATTTCTCTCTCCTTTCATCATTACAAGTAAGTGGCCATCCCTCACTTTGGTTTTGATTTGAAAATCTAATCTATAAGCATCATTTTCCATGTTTAATATGAAACCCTAAAATCTCCCTAATGATTCCTAAACCCTAAATATTCATTGTTCATCCTAGCACCTATCTCTACAGCTCTATATTCCCCTATCCCTATTCCTCTATCACCTTATCCCTTTTTCCCTTTACCCCTATTCCATATCATTCCCATTCCCTTTATCCTTCTTCCCCAAAAGCAAATTCTCAAGCAAACAAGCCCTCCCCCACATTTCCTACTCCTACATTCATTTCCTAGCCACAAGCTCATCTCCCATCCCCTCATTCCTAAAAACACTTCCACTCATCTCATTCATACACCTTAACCTTGCAAACATGGACCAAGAGGACCGAGACTATGAGGAGGAGAACACAGATAATGAAACTTCAGCAGATAGAGCCAGGCAACCGAGAAAACCACACAAGGGAGGCAGGATTATCACAGAAGAGTCATCAAACATTAGGGAATTGCAATCCTCTTAGTTAGCTATCACATGTTTCAGATACCTTGGCTGCTATGAATTCTATGAATAGGTAAAGAGAGCTCAATACCACTTGGAGTTCACTAGACTTTTTGCAGCCCATCTTCAGGAAAACAAGGTGACTCTTGCTGGGGTAACATTCACCATCTCACCTTCCATCATTTCAGATGCCACCAGGATTCCTAATGTAGGGGAGAAATGGTTCAAGGGCTAGGACCTAGATGAGCACTATTATGAGCCTTATATCAAACCCCAGTATAGAAATGAGGTGAAGAGACTGTTTCCTTTTAGATTTCTTGAAAACAAATATGTCCCCATGATGAAAATCATCATGAAGTATTTCACTTGTGAGGGCAGATTCTCCAGGCTGTACACTTATCACATCAGGCTCCTCATGCATTTTACCAGGGTGAGGATGTTAAACCTCCCTTACTACTTGTTCAGGATTATTGAAAAGATGGCTTATATCATCCAAAGGAAGTCATACCCTCAACACATGAGCAATATTTATCATTACTCCCTAATCAAGGTCATTGTGCTTCAACATCTCAGTCTCCTTAACATCTCTTGGGAGACCTTTATTTCTCATGATATCTTCAAGGGTCCTCAAATTCCTCTGCCAGTGTCTCAAGAAGCAAGAGGACCTTATAGCCAAGTGAAAATAGGTGAGGAGGCCAAGGAGACAAGAACTACTGAGGTGCTCGTTTACATGAAATATCAGAGGGGCACAAGGATATTATTTGTAGCAGATAGGCAAGTGTTTTCTCCGTGGGATGTGGAAGGGCCCTTGCCTTCTTCATCAGCTCATAGGAAAATGTTAGCTCCACGTGATGTGGAAGGGGGTAGGCCTCCTTCATCGACACATCAGGTATATGTGCAGCAGCTGCACAAAGGGAAGGAAAAAATGCCAGAGTAGAGTCTGGATGATGAGGAGGAAACAGACTTTGACTTGACTGAGCATGATGAGCCAGAGCAGTGTTATACTTGTCATGGAATTGAAATCATTGACTTAGAGGCTCAGGACGAAGAGACAATTAAAGACATCATCATACAAGAAAGGGAGACTCAAGTGAAAGCTTTGGCGGACAATTTAGAAAGGGCCAAATATGTCATTACATACTTGGATCAAGAAAACAAGAAGTTGAGTGATAAACAAGTCCTCATGGATCTAGAAATGCTCAGGGTAAAACGACAAAGTGGCAAAGAGGGACAAGTCCCTTTGACTCCTATTGAGAAGGAGATTGATTATGATAGGGAAAATTGGCTTGAAAGAGTCAATCTGCACCTTGATAAGCTCCTACGGAAGGCCAACAAAGAAAATCAGATGATCAGACACATGGCCTATCATTACAGGACCCGAAACAAGATCTGTAACAGGAGGGTCAGAAAGATGAAAGTTAGGCTAAGGCAGGCCTTGAAAGGTGAAAAGGAGGAGGATAGACTTAGGATGCTGGCTGAAGCTTCCTTGGCTCATCAAAACATTTGATGATGGTTCTTCTCACCAATTTTGGGCAAATTTGGAGCAAATTTTGTCATCTACAAATTTTGGAATTTATTACACAGAAAAACTGTCGCTGCACTTTTCCTAGGGGCACCCAATGAAGCAATGGTTTCCCTTTTTGGATTCAGAGTGATGAGGACATGCACCCTAGCAAGTTTCAAAGTTTTTTTTGGGTAGAAATGGTCTACCAAAAGGTAAAAATACACCCTAAAATGACCTTTCTACCACTTTTTGGTCACACAAAAGCAGTCTTGGGAGAATCAAGTTTTGAGGGGTCAAATGAGCCTCAAATTCTGAAATTACAGGTGTTTGGGAAAGTAGAATTGAGCACCTTTACAATGATTTATCATCTGCACAATTTTTGATTCTGGGAAGGCCTCCAAAAGGGACCTGAAAGTGGCATTGTGCTTTTGGCTAGTGGCACTGCGCTTTTGGCAGTTTTGCTCAATGTTGCTATTTTTCGAATTTTTTACTGTAATCATGGAGTCTCTCTCATGGTGGATGATTTACCATTCTAAATGATGACTTGGAATGTAATTATGATAGATAAATAGTAATAGAGGTTAGATTCATTGCTTTAGAAGTTAGTTTGAGCTCAAATGAATCAGATTTTCACTTTTAGAGGCAAGTTGTTGAGATGCCTATATTCTTGTTTCTTGTTCAGTATCATTTAGATTAGCTCCTCATCTTAGGGATTCGACCCCTAAGGATGGGAGGAGTTTGAATACATGTGTATATATTCTTCTTCTTTCTCTTGGCAGGGGGTTGGACTCAGCTGCATGCTCAAACCTTGATTGTACACCTTTTGTAAGTAGTTTGGCAGGAGATTAATAAGAATTGTAGCTATTTTTTTTGGGATCCCTGTGGTATGGAGTTTTAGTACAGTTTATTCTTATGTGATTATATGTTTATATGTTGTATGTATGTCATTAATCATTTCATTGCTTCTAGTTGAATGTTTTCAAGTTTGATAGGCATAATTCATTGCATCAGTGCTCTGCCTTGGGAAACCATTCACCATTTCATGTTTTCTACAGCCCAGGAAGGATCCATGATTGTCACATGCCCTTCTTAGCTTCTCACCAGTCTTAAACATCTCACCCCATTAAACCCTAGAGTGCTAAATCCTATGCCTACCTTTCCCCATTGAACACCCTACAATTCTGACCTAGTTTCCCAGACCTAAATTGTCCATATCCTCCTGATTCAACAAAACTCCTTCAAAATCCAAATCAAAACTTCGTGCTACTATACCTAGCCTAATATCCTTTACCTGATCCAGTCATCTTGGCTGAGATCCTTATGGAGAGAGCCCTCTCTCGGCCTAGTAGGGCTAGCTACTTGGCTAAGCGTGGTTTGTGGTTACCCTAGCATTGCCTTCCTTCAACTTGAGGTTCAATCCAGGTGATAACACATGAAAAGGGGCTATTCATGTGTTTGTGATATAGAATATTTTAATTTATAGCTATATTAAAAATTTGATGTAGTCAAACTTAAGCACTAGTAGCCTATTGGGTTGTCTTATAACTTGGCCATTAGGAAGAAGAGGCATTCCATTATTTAGAGAGAATTTTGTTCCATAACTGAGAAAATATAGAAAAAAGAGATAGGAGGTAGAGAAAATAGAGAGGATTTGTGTACTATAGTAGCCTATGGGCCACATACATTACTTCTTTGTACCTGCAACCATATTTGCAGACAAAGAAAGAGAGTGAAGCGGCCTCACCTTCCTGTACTATAGTAGCTTATACATTACTTCTTGTGTCTTATGTGTGTGTTCTTATTTTGTCGTTCTCTATTTTTCTGCATAATTTCCATTCACATGCATGAACTAATTATAGTGAAATCCACAGATATTAAAGTTTAATAAACTGTAATAGTGTACAATTTTCAAAGTTTTAATATAATATTATTAGGTCTATTGTGACGAACTCTCTAGTAGAATATCCACAAAATTTTACGAATCACTTGGTATCGAAGCAGGTTTCTTTGGATATTTACAGGGGATATAGGTCAATGGGGTCAAAAATAGTAAAATCCTAGGCATGGTCAGTGAATTTGTAAATTAACCTCATGATCCTACAGAGCTGAGGTTTTCATGTCTCCAACCACAAGACATAGATATAAACCGCAATGTAAACCTCCCCGTGGTGGCCCTAAGCAATAAGTTAGGGATATTTGGAGAATATGGGGGTTTGAATGCAGAGGAAAAATTAGAATGGGGATTAGGATATCGGGAAGACACAGGGAACTAACTGAAGAAGGAACCCAGAAAAGAACAACCTAGTGGAATATCTATTGTGACAAACTTTCCAGTGCAATATCCACAACAATTTATGGATCACCTAAATGATGATCCAAATGGATATGGGTGTGTGTAGTAGTACTATTCTTAATAAAATACATTTATATTCACAAATAAATTCAAGGATCTATCAATGATATTGATTTACACAGCATGTTGCAACAAACACTACAAAAAATTATTTATCTACTTATTTATTTTATTTTCTACACTTACCTACTCTATTTTTAAAAAGGTGAAATATATCTATGTATAAGAGTACTTCCAATGGAGCCATTTTTGAAAAAGTGCCTTAAGTAGGTACATACACAAATTAGAAAAATGCACATTAATAAATACCAGGATATGAGATACGAACTTCTCTTGAAAAGATGCTACCAAGAATTGCTTAAGTATGGAGTGATGCAACAAGCAGATTATATATCGAAACTAATATTCAATATATATTTTTATCTCTTGATTTCTCATAGTTGTAATATCATGAAGTTCTTCCATGAATTCTACAATTTTTGGATGTGAAACCTTCTCAGGCCTAATCTAAGTTGCCTATAGTGGTGGAGGTGAAATAGAATGGGTGGGTAAATTTTGCAATTCAACACTGTAAACATGTTGTACTAGTTTATAATTGTGAGGGCGTGGAATTGATTGAGTGGGAAATTGTGTAGGACATGGAGGATTTTGACGATATAGTAGATTGCTTTGTAGGTCTGATATTGATAGGGAAGAAAAATGACATGTTTGTTTTGTAAGAACAGGGGAAGTGGCCATGTAATCATAATATGGGCCATGCCAAACTTGTGGGAAAAATTAATGGGCATTATTCTGAGATCATTGAAACTACCATGGTTCAGTAGTATATGATAGATTATGCAAGTAAGAAAATGGAAGGATAGAATTTTGGACCATACATGTAAGATGTGGTTGCCATGGTTGTGAACTTGTTGCATCTTTTCAATCTCTTTGATATTTTTTCTTTTATCCTATGCAAGGAAGAGAAAATATCTATGGAATGGCTAAAGTCACATATCCTATAAGTTTTCAAACTATCAAAAGGTCAACCTCCTCCAAAATGGCACCGATATCAAAACACTTCTACAAATTCTTCTTGGTTTTCTTTATCCTATAAAATTCCCAAACGTGAATTTGGACAGCTAATAAATTCAAATAAATTACTTGTTTTTAGCTCCTGTAACTCTTTTCCTTGACACATATTTCAAAAAATATGAGGAAAGTTCTCTAGAACACTTACCATCCTTGAAGATTCCTCCTTCAAATGTTCCTACCAACCAGTTAGTAGTGGGTGGTGCATACAACACCACTTAAATTAAATTATAAGATTTATTTTTTCACATTTCTACCCCTAAGATTCCTACTTCTATTCATGCATGCTATATGACCTGGAACTAACTACAGTGGGCAGACCTCACCACAAGTTAGCTAGGGTGTGTGTGTAGGTTCTTACCTTCTGTATTTAATGTCCAACCCTCTTGAAGTAATGAATGCATATACAACCAAATATTAGTGTGGTAGTGTTATTTTACTGCCTCCCTAGCAATGGTGCCAAAATGTTGCGGAAATTAATTACTTTATAAAAAATAGCTAGTCACATAAACATTAATTATCAACCTGAGGAATATCATTTTGTTTCAACGTAGTCTGCAAAATATATGCAAATAGCTACCAATAGCTAATATTTGTTCTACATGAGATTTCCTATGATACTTAATCATCTACGAAAAGAGAAAATCCATTATAAAGCATTTCAAATCTAGAAATCCTGAATGAATGAGGAAAGTAAAACTTAGAAAGAAAATGACAAAACTCAAAGTAAACTCTATTTCTAATTGAAGCAAACATGCATACAAAAATATGAATTTAATTGGCAGTTGAAATTAAAACTCAACCTACAAAAATGTTTAACACTACTATGTTAATATAATACCGTTAAATATTACAAAATAAATCAAAAATCACTATGGATTCACAAAAATAACTATTTCAAAGAACCACAACATGAATTCAAATGGACAATAATCATATATCTAATGAACAACAATCACAAAATAGGTACAACAACTTGTATTGACATTAGAGTCATAGTACACAATCAGAAATCAAAGTAACAATTATTTATTCACACAAAAGAACAACAAATGAAAAGTAACAACCTATAGTCTATGTAAATACAACACATATCAAATGTATATACTTTACATATTCAAGGAAACACCACTTCTAAGGGAGCGATCCTAACTACCTAGGTGTTAGTCTACCTTAAGAAAAACTCAAATCAAAGTACATGTAGAAAGTTATGAAATTACACTAATACCTCCCTTCACTAAAAAAATAAAAAAAATACAACACAGTTATGAGCTCTGTCTCTAATTCAACAATTGTCCATCATTTCTCTTTGTTATTTTTTCTCATTTAAATACATAGACAAAAGGGAAATTACGAATAAAGTGATTAAAAAATGGTTTCCCCATACAATTTTAGATTGGTTACAAAATATCAATAAGAAGGATGATATCTAAAAGATACCTCCACAATGAATCAGTTGAAACAAGTCAAATCTACTATTGCAATTGCGATAATTTGGAAAATGACCACAACAACAAATCTAGGAAAATCTTCTTAAGAGAACCATGATTTTCTCTCAACCCAAAATTCATATTTTAAAATTGTACATTGAAAAAATAAATTGGCTCATTCTTCCCAAAACCCATGTCGTGGAATTGTGAGATCCATCCTCATTTCCCTGTAAAATCCAACGCAAAACCATCGCTTCTCATCCCAATGAATTTTTGAGTTGGAATATTTAACTATGAGTTTGAGCTCAAATTTGGAATTTGAAAGAGATATTGCAAGATAAAATCATGAGTAATGTTATAGAAAATCCACTCATAAACCACCATTGGAAAAATCATGCATAATTATATGTTCAATATATTAAAAATAAAGGAGAACAAGAATTACTTATCCACATGAGCATAAATAATTATGAAATGGAATTATATGATAAATATTGAAAAATGGAGTGATAAAGGAATGGATTAAATGGATGAAATAGATATCAAGAAATGATAATTAAAATGACAAGTTAGTGGCCCAATAGTTGCATTAAGATATTGTTTTGTGGATGATCTTTTCTAAGTGGAAGTTATATTGAAAGGTGGGAACATCAGTCATACTAGCCTAAGAAAAATGTTTTGGTTAGACTGTTAGTGGCTGGTAGGAAGCCCTACATTTTGTGTTATTTAGTGTGGTATACTCACAGATACGTGGGATTCCATATATGCCCTATGTTAGACAAAATGAAGCATTTATAAGGAATATGTGAGGGCTCTTATGTTGTGCCCTAAGGTCAGTAAGTTTATTAATGTGATGGAAGTTGTGTAGAGCCCTAAGTTAAGCAGATGCAAGAAGTAATATGTTGATTTGTGGGAAGATATGATGAAGCCCTAGGATATTCTTCCTTAGTGGTGTTAAGGAGTTGAGAGTGGGATGACTAGAAATCTCCAATACAATTAACAAGAGGGAATACTTGTTATTGTGAGTGGGTAGCTTTACTTTTGTGCCCTAGTTCAGGGATTTGATGGTGCAAATCATTGATAAGAGGGAAGATGTAGAATTCCCTAAGAGCAGTGATGTTGGAAGAGCTTGATGTCCCTAAGAGCAGATGTCTGAGATTCAGTCAATCCTAGACACCCTTTTGGATAGTTTAGCCCCCACACTTGACTCCCATCTTCAACCCCTCCTCATGATATTTGATCTTGAGACCTAATGGAGACTAAACCCCATACACACCAATTCATCTACATCACATGGATCAAGTTCAAAAAAATTATATAAGAAAATTTTTAGTCATAATGAGGAAGTATTAATGTATGAAAAGGTTCAAGTACATAATTTTTATGGAACATTTTCATTCGTATATGAAATAATTATCAATTAATGTGGAAGATGGATACTTTTTACTTTGAGAAGAAATCATATCTCTTCTTAGTCATATTTCTAACTAACAGAGGATTGAGCCATACCAGCAAAGAAAAATATGAGTCATGGATTTGTACATATAGGAGGGATTAGGGCCTTACAAAATTTGAAGTCCTGCTCCATCAATATGGTTTGATTTTTTTCTGGTGAAACTATGTTATGCTTCAATACAGTTTAATTTTTTACTAAGAAGATCCTTGATATATGAGATGAATATTATATACATATACAAGAAAAATAAACTAGCAAAAGTAGTTAACCATCAAATGGAAATGAGTGTAATTGGTGCAAAGTAAGCAAGCAAACAAGCAAACAGACGATTTCATTTTCCTTTTGAGGTTTTCCAATGCCCAGGAAACATTCATCAACCTCATGGACAACATTTTCAAAGACTATATTGATCACTCTATGTTGATATTTCATTGGTTAGGGAATAATCGAAATACTGTGTTGTGGGAAGCAATATTGTCATTTCTGTGGGCCTCAATTATCATTCAAGTACATTTGGTTGTAAAAATGAGATATCCCTCTAAAATTAAGGAGGTTTCCCCCTCAAAGTGGATCATTCTCTTATCAATACTTTGATTATATTTAATTTTATCTTAACAACTAATACAAACTGAGCTAGGTAAACCCTGTCATCCTGAAACAATATTGAAGCAATAGTAACGTCATAGTAAACTCTCTCTATATGATATAATACAACAACCCTATCTCTATACTCGATAATAGTCCCATCATTTGTAATCATGCAATCATCCTCAATTTCATCCTCTATCAAGGTATCACACCTCTCCTCTTTAAGACAACCAGAAAATCACGGATGGAATAAGATAATGCAATATGACTAGCATATATCCTAGGAGATATAATTAAACTCATTGAAGATATGGGTGCTCCTACATGCTCTCTAGCCTCCTAAAATCTAGAAAGCCCATTTAGCCTCTCATTAGAATGTACAAGTTCCACTAGATCAACAAGTAACCTATAATGGCCACCCTTTCTCACTCCTCTAGAAAATTTCCTAATGCTAGATATACCATAAGAATTGATGGTGCATTTCTAACTATCAAATGTAATTTTCGATTGTAAATCCGTCATATAATAAATTGAAATAATATTATTCTAAGAAACAAATATAGAACATCACTCAACTCAATAACATCACCTACATGGATATGGAAGGAAAGGGATCCAACCCCTCTCACAAGATAAGTAACATTATCACCAAGTTTCACGCTCATGGCTCCCCTTTCTCCTGAAACATGTAAAAAAAAGATAGGTCATATGTCACATGTCTTGAAACTTCACTATCCACATTCCAGCCAATACTAGACACAATAAAGAACACATACAAGAGATCATGGAAAAGGTAGTCACAAATTAAGATGAATCCTCCTCTACACTTGCTACAATTCTCACTGCAACTAATTTCATTCCCTTTACCTTATTCTTCATTAGACACTATCTAGCATAATGCCTCATCTCAAGAAATCAGAAATGCATCATCTTACTTAAGTTCTTATTTCTTTTATTTGTACCTTCTTTCTTCTTTTATACTTTCTTACTACCCTTCCTATTCTTCCTAACAAGACCAAACACATCTACTTCCCCTTATTTCATTGAACAATATTGCAATCTAATTTCTCCTTGCATAAGATCAATCCAAATATTTGTGAACTTTTGCACAATCTATTTAGCACAAACACCCTAAACCATAGGCATCTAGGAAGGATGGCGAGCTACATGGATTTATATAAATAATTAAAATATCATATTATCACCATTGAGGGCCAAGATCAATCAAACAAGAACTCTCTAAGCATTGAGGGCCAAGTTTGCATTAGAGAGTGCTTGGAATTTGCATGGAATTTTTTTTCTTATTTATGTTTCAGGCTAAGTATCATAGCCCATCATTAGGATATCTACAGAACAATCCTAAATTTTCATTTAGTTGATCAACATATGTGGATAGATAATAATTAACCTCGAACTGCTAAATATTTTATGTTGGCTTTCAATAAATAATATAGGGTAATTTAATTTTAAAAATAATAATGTAGTAACCTAGTAACTACTAATATAAGGTTAATTTAATTTATAAATATGATTAGTAATGTAGTAAATAAAAATTAATAATACAGTAATTTAATATATAGAGAACACTAAGGATAATTATTAAGATCAAAAGTTAAATATAGTTCTAATAAAATCAATAAAATCAATGTTAATCTTTGTTAATTAATAAAGTAGATAATAAAAAGGTAAATAATAAGGTTGGTTAATAAAGATCAATGGTTAATTAATATAATAATAATCAAAATAATTAATAATTAATTAAATTTTATTAATAAATAAGATTATTTATAAGGATTAGTAATAACATAGATTAATAGTAATTAAAAACACGGTTAATTATTGTAACAATAATTAGAAAAAATGTAGTTTATTTAGTAATAATTAAGATAATGTGAATCAAATATTGCAATCAAATAGATAATACAGTAAATAAAATTTGATTGGTATTAATGTGGTTAATAATGGGAGGCCAAAATTTGTTGAGTTCAATCCATCATCATGATTTAAGTTGCTAGGATTTTTTTACTATCTCTAAGGCTTCTTTTTTTCTTCTTTTTGATAATGATCAAATGATGTAATGAATTTGGAATTCTCCAAGAATATGTGGTCTTTGGTTATTTTTTAGTGTTCTTCTAAAGCATATTTCTCAGATCTATCAAAATAATATCAAGACCACACTCTTTAAGTCTAGCATGAATTGAGCATTTAGTTTCGGCAATGTAAACTTTCCTACATGCACAAGGGATTGAGTAAACACCTTTGTTTCTTTTAGGATTGGCTTGGCCTTTAGAATGGTCCAACATCCTTTTGTAAAGTGTTAGGAGGAGAGAAGGCAACACTAATCTTACTTTTGTTGAGTATGTTAGCTATCTTGTTGGTATTTCCCTTGATATATGGAAGTTTGATAGTTTTTATGAAGTCAACTTTAATTTTGTCCTTATTATTATTCAAAAAAAAAATTGTACAGTGTTCTTAATAATTTTTTTATTGTACCCATGATTTTTGAAAACATGGGTGATATGTTCAATTTTGTTATTTAAATGATCATTGTCACATAATCTCTTGACTCTAATAGCAAGGGTTTTTATTACACCAATATTTTGTGAGGCGTGATGGCGAGAGTTTTCTTGAATATATTTATCAATGTGGGTTCTCTTACGATATACCTTATGAGCTAATCCACCATATTTCTTGTTGGAGAGAAGGATGTCCAAGAAAGGAAGTTCCCTATTTTCTTCCACTTTCTTAGTGAATTTAATGTTGTCCATTTGGTTGCTCACATGGTCCAATAATTCTTTAAGCTTCTCTCTACCATGAGGCCAAATGAAATGAGTATCATCTATAGATATTCTCCATTGTATAGGTTTTAGAGAAAAGAAGTTAATGCATTTACCTTCAAAGGATTCCATGAAAATATTTTCCACCACAAAAGAGAGTGGAGAACCAATAGAAATTCCATTTGTTTGTTCATAATTGTCCCCTCTATATATGAAATATGTGGATTTCAAGCATATTTCTACAAGGTCAACAATTTCATAAAACCCTAGTATGTAATTGAGTTACATAAAATCTAACAAGGAGGTTAGATTAATTTTTAGTGGTAGATATAAATTAGTTATGAAGTGTGTGAAATATTTGAAGAAGGATTGGGTTCTTCCAACATGGCATTTGAATTTTTCAACTAGAATTTCAGCTAATCGATACGAGGGAGACCCAATGATATTGAAATTAGGCCTTAGAGGATTGTTCTCTTTATGAATCTTTGGTATACCATATATGCGATTTAAGATAAGGTTATTAGGAATGATTTTGTTTTCGATGCTTTCATTCAAAGAACAATTTTGTATGGCATTCGTAATATCCCTGATTAATTTGTTGCCCGGATCTTTGATTATTTTCTATAGCTTCCACCTGTAGTAATATGTTCCAACATATTTTTATGGCTTTCTTTAGTGTCCATTATCACCATGGAATTTCCCTTCTCTTCCTTTAATATCAAAATTTCCATGTTTCTTTTGAGTTCCTTGAGAGCTACTAATTTCTCGTTATTTAATTTTTTTTCTTGGTTGTTTAGCTTTTCTCTAAACTAGTGTGAAGTTTTATTTAATTCCTTCAATGCTTGATTATTTTAAATAGATGATTTCATTCTCCATGGAGAAGATAATATCTTCATTCGGTATTTTTGAGGGAGCAACAAAAAAATTAAAACTCATTTCAATACATTAAGTGTTGCATTACTTAATATTATTTTTCGTAGATTAATCACATTCTAATCAATATTGAATGTTGATTTATTATTTCCATTCGAATCAATACTAAATTTGATTTATTAATGATGAAATTTGATTTATTATTGCCATTTGAATCAATGTTGAAAGTTGACTTATTAATGCTATTTGAGTCAATAATGAAATTCGATTTTATATTTGACAACATTAAATTCACTATGGAAGTGGAAGAAAATAGGGAGCTTCCTGTCTTTGACATCTTTCTCTCTGATAAGCAAGATGGTGGATTATCTCATAAGGTATATTGTAAGAAAACCCACATTGATAAATATATTCAAGAAAACTATCACCATCATGCCTCACAAAAGATTGATGTAATAAACACCCTTGCCATTAGAGCGAGGAGATTATGTGACAAGGATCATTTCAATAAAAAACTTGAACATATGACCCAGGTTTTCAAAAATCATGGGTATAATAAAAAACTTATTAAGAATACAATAAAAAATTCTTTGAATAATAATAAGCAAAAAAATAAAAGAGACTTCATAAAAACTATCAAACTTCCATATATCAAGGGAGCTACCAACAAGATAGCTAACATCTTGATCGAAAATAAGATTAGGGTTATTTTCTCTCCTCCTAACATATTACAAAAATTGTTGCACCATTCTAAAGACCAAGCCGATCCTAAAAGAAACAAAGGTGTCTACTAGTGTGGGAAAGTTTACACTGGGGAAACTAAATGTTCAATTCGTGCTAGACTTAAGGATCGTGGTGTTGATATCATTCATGATAGATATAAGAAAATTACTTCAGTTGGACAATAAAAAACTAACCAAACACAACATATTCTTGGAGAATTCCAAATTCATTGTGTCTATTGAGCATTATTCAAAAATAAAAATCAGAAAAGACTTAGAGATAGAAAAAACCCTAACAACTTAAATCATGTTGATGGATGGAAAGTTAGCAAATCTTGGTCTCTCATTATTAACCACCTTAATATTAATCAAATTTAATTTACTACATTATCTATTTGATTGCAATATTTGATTCATGTTATCTTATTTATTATTACATAAACTACATTATTTTAATTATTTATTACATTAATTAACCTTTTTGGTAATTAATATTAATCTACCTAATTATTAAGCATTATAAATAATATTCTCTATTAATCAAATTTAGTTAATTATTAATCATTTTCATTGTTATTACTTTAATTAACCTTATTATTTATAATTAATTAGCTTACCTTATTATTGACCTTTATTAATTGACCTTATTATTGATTTTTATCAATCAACCTTATTATTTACCTTTATTAATTATCTACTTTATTAATTAATAAAGATAATAATTACATTAATTTTATTAGTACTATATTTAACCTTATTTTTAAATCTTTAACAAAGTACCGCTATTGTTTATTATTAAATTAACTTTATTATTTAATGCTTATTATTTTAAGTACATTAGTAATTATTTTAAATAATAATTATTATTTTATTATTTATGAAAGCGACATAAATGCTTTAGCAATTCTAGGTTAATTATTATTTATCCACATATGTTGAGCAACTGAATGAAAATTTAGGATTCTTCCATAGAGGTCCTAATGATGGGCTATGATAC
This sequence comes from Pinus taeda, assembly GCA_000404065.3. Taxonomy (NCBI): domain Eukaryota; kingdom Viridiplantae; phylum Streptophyta; class Pinopsida; order Pinales; family Pinaceae; genus Pinus; species Pinus taeda. Next base: position 28,209 of record APFE030933587.1, read on the forward strand.
TTAGCCCGAATGTCGATAGAACTCCAAACACTCGCCAAATGTAAGTTAGTTAACAATTTGTTTTTTTACAATTTCTAGACTCGTTTTTCAAACATAATTTTTTATTTGTGACCATAGACAACTTAAACATCATGAGTATAATGGATTTTTTCTGATCAACCTACTATATCAACTACACTTTATTGTGTGTTCTTTTTTAACATGCTATCTATATACATATGTCTTACATTTTTGTATATTGCTATATATCTTGATCATAGTATATGACATAGTCAAACTCTATTTATTGACATTGATATGCCTTATAAATCCTATTATGTACTCTCAGGATGATTGGATAAAACAAATTTTGTTTCTAAGATTCATGGGTTGGTTTCCTTCTCTAACTAGTTTATTGTTGTTCTCACTAGTCTATTGTGAGACAAGAGTTTGAATAAGCCGTGCGCATGTACTGATGTAACATTTTATATTTTAATAGAAAGTCGTGATTTTTTCTATGGGAAAAAAAAATGGTGCAAAGTAAGAAAGAAGACAAGAAAATAAATGAATGTATTTTTGTATGGATCTAAAATAATACAATTAGGCAATGTGAAATGGGAGAATGCAGATTTTATCAAAGTGAAAGTGTGTAACTATGAATTAATATAAAAGAAAGAACTATGTACTTGTATGTAAAGAAACCAAACAATAGTAAAGAGAACAAAGTTCAATGGTTTTTGGATGCACCCCCTTTTTGTTTTTTGAGGTTGTTCAATGCCCAAGTAGTGTTCATCAACCTCATGAATGGCAGAAAGTGCAATAGGGAAGCAATACTATCATTTTTGCGGGCCATGACAAAAAGGGTGTGCTCATAGAGGCATTCACGCTACGAAATATTCCCTTCAAGACCCTATTGTAGGTTTTTTCTCACTTTCTAGATCAACGAGGACAAAGTGGTGCACACTAACAAAATCAAGGGTAGGCGACATAATGAATAGGGAAGCAATAATGGATAGGGAAAGTGGACCATGACAAGAAGGATTGTCGTTTTTGCAAGCCACGACAAAAGGGTTGTCGTTTTCACAAGAGAGAGAAGAAATGGCTACCAACATTTCAATTTTTCTAATTTATAACATTCAACCATTCAATTGAGAGTTTTAACTAAAATCTTGGTCTCTTCATTGAGATTTTGAATGGAATATAAACTCTCAACTGAGAATTTGTGTCTGATGAATTATTTTTAACCAACTTTCAACTAAGAGAATTAATTAAACTCTAAAACTCTCCACAAAATGTTTTAAATGGAATCTAAACTCTCGACCTAGAGTCGTTGTAGAATCTAAACTCACGATGGAAAATTTGTTAAACTCTCATCCAAGAGTTTGCAACACCGACATCAACCCTGCTAAACTCTTAGCCAAAGTAGTTTAACTCTCGACCGAGAAAATATTTTGGCTTCGAGAGATTGCGGAAGATACCGCAACTCCTCTATACTTACCAAAATGTGTTTCCCATTTTCATCTTTTCTCCCATAAAAATAGCAACTTGGGGATCAAGTTTGGATGTTACATTCCCCTTTCCCTTGTTTCCCATTTTCGTCTTTTCACCCATATAAATAGCAACTCGGAGATCAAGTTTGGGTATTACATTCCCTTGCCCTTAATCTTGAACTCTTGTTAGTGCATTTGCATAAAAATGTACAAAATAACTACAAGTACTCCTCTCTCATGGCCTCTTGAATCTCTCGTGTGTCATCCTCAATAATGTAGCAAGCTATTATATATGACATGATTAAGATGGTGTTAATACTTTATAATGTTAATACCAAATTTACAATTAATCTTACTCATATAAATTTGTTTTTCATAATGATTTTCTTTTAGAATTTGCTATAAAGTATATAAATAAATAAAGTTTTTCTTAATTTTAATTTTCTTTTCACAAAAAAATTCACTACTTGTACTTATATGCATTAAGCTTGATTATTTATTATGTGTTTTTTAACCTTTTCAACAAATGTTAAACTTTCATATTACTATATAACACAAATATAAAACTTATTAGCCATGAAAAATTAAATAATAATTTTATACTCTTACCTCCATGTTACAATTCGATTTACTCTTATATCCATTACATGTTAAGTGTAATATTCATAACTCAATCCATCTACATGTTAAGTGTAACGATCATAACTCAATTTTATTTGTCAACTAAATTTGCTAAATTTTATAAATATTTAACATGAAGCCAAACCATAAATATAGCAGTGGTTAATCAAAATTAATCAAAATTTTGGAATGATTAGGGTTTCTGAAGAAATAGCCAATCCCGTTTTCCTCGCCATCCAAACCTTCACTGAAATACCTCGTTCCAAAATCTCTTACCTAAGATATGTGAGTGTTTAATTTATATTATTTGTTTCCAAGAGCTCTTACCTAATATAATTAATAGTTTTTCCTATAGATATTAGTAGATTATTATTAACATAAATATATATATTTTAAACAAAAATGGATGATTTTATTAAATTATAATTGTGAATGTAATGTTTAATAAATGGTTGAAGCTTTTTGTTTATACCTATTTTTAAAAATACATATTTTTTAATTTTTTTAAAAAAATTAATAATATAAATAAATATAAATTTCTATTAAAATTTAAAATATAATAATAATTTATATTTAAAAATTTTCATTTAAACTTTTTAAATTCAATAATCATAAACAATATCTCATAATGATCAATAAAATGAACAAATATTGCAAACAACTAAATAGCTTCTATCATAAAATACACATGCTAAATAACAAGCCAATAAGTCGTATGAGCATAAACTTGTTTAAAGAATATTACGTGATATACTTTGATTTTTTCACAGAAGATACACATGGTTTTTATAAGTTATCATGATGTTGAAATGCATGTAATTATTATGTTGATAAAATAGATGAAGTTAAATATTAAATTTCAAAATGAGATTTTTTTATTTGTATGAGAAGGGATTTATTTTTGTATGACAATTTGATTACTAAAATCTACATAAATATATATACTCTATCTCTTTATAAATTTCACCTATAATCTTTTAGAAAATAGCACATGTTTCTTAACTATTATATCTACTCAAATTATATATATATAATATATATATATATATATATATATATATTACTCTTATCATTATATAAATAAATATAAACTCACATTATAAATAGTACAAGTACAATTTTATATATAATAAAAAAATGATTTAATTAAATTTTATTTTCGTGAATATAAAATAAAAAAACGTCATCTTAAAATACCAACTTATAAAATAAGCTTATTATATTTACATTGCTTTTAATTATTGACCACCATCTTTTGGAAAATAAGAGATGGAACAAAAGTAAAAAATGGTTCTCACAAATGGGAAGGATAGGAATTCGGATGCCATATGCCTCCTCAACTATTACATAAACTCATAAATGATGTGGAGCATTCAGGCCTTAGTCAGCAATCTAATGGCATGATCATATGTTGTGACTAACAAGGGGTTGAAAGATAAGAGATTAATTAATTTTATTTATTTAAATGTGTGAGAGTGTTTATTTATTGTAAAATATGAGAAAAAGGGTATAGTGGCTGATTGATCCTTCCTATGTGGAGATCAGGCCAAATAGTTAGATTTATTTGGTTTGAATAGGATACAAGGGAATTGAAAGCTTGATTTAGAATTTGTTTAGAAAATAGTGGAGTTGAAGAGACTTTTTAGGAGAGAGTGAGAGATTTCTGGATCTAAACTAGAATTGATTCATGAATCCACTTTTGTATAAACTATGATCTTTTTCTATAATTCAAGAGTTAGCGAGAGAGAATCTAGAAGAGCGGGGGTGTGATTCTAAGCCTATGGGCAGATTGTAATCAGAGGCCATTTACATGAGAAGATCAAGCCAGAGACAGAGAAATTGTATAATTAGGTGTTTTATATATATATATAATGATTGGTTCTAAACTATATGTGTGAAATTCGTGTATTGAATGTTAAAGTTATGTAGAGATCGAAGTATTCTGTATAATATGCGTGTGCAGGCAGAGTCCAGATGAAATACAGAGGAGAAGAATAGAGAGGAATGAGATGGATTGTTGAATCTATTTGAAGAACCAAGTAATGTTTTGGAGGGACATTAATTAAAGAACCTACAGATTTAAGCTCAGGAGGGAGTCACATCGCATAATGGCGGAAGGATGAGGAAACCTAGAATAAACCAAAACACAGAGAAATCATTGAAGAGTTTTGTAAAAACCAAGTCAAGAGAAGTGAAGCGCTAATGTTCATCAATAGTTGGATCTTTACTATCAACGGTGAGGATTAGATCGCAAGAGCGGAGCGGAGTTTAATATCGCATCGGAGGAAAACAGTGGGAACAAAGAACCCTGACCTCAAGCCTAAGCGATTGCGATAAGGCAATGAAGCGTGGACCGTTGGATCACATAGTTGATAAATGACGGAGATCAAATCATTGATCGCACTTCGGAAAGATGTTAAGTAGCGAAAGCGGCTTTCAACGGTGGTAAGTGGATCATCGGGTGGCCTCAAAAGCTGTAAGCGGTTTCCAGAAACCGAACCCGATGAAGTTATGAGTCGTGATTTAATTGAATTGAAATCTGGGAGTGATTGGAACGTCCGTCAAATGGACGATCGGATGGATATCGAGTGCAAACATGCATGAAGGTTAATTCCAAATCCGGACCCGATGGGTTTTATACAACAGATTTAATTCCATTTGAGTTCCGGCCTTAAGCTTTCAAAATGGGTTTCCGTGTGTTTCTGTGTAATGCGGACTTTAGAGGAATAATGTTGTAGAAAGGCTGGAAGGTGCGGACCCGCCGATAATTATGATTGCGGGTGTAATTATTTTGAAGTTCGGCTTATGTGTGTTGAGCGGGTTTTCCCATGTATTTCGAAAAAGTTGTATAGCCAGGTTTTTAAGACAACGGTGCATTAACAACACTTTCGATAGATGATTGTGGGCATAACTATAAGTCCACGATCGATAGTTGATATATGAAAAGGGAATTTCCTTGTGATCTGCTTCCTGTATCAATGAACTAATAGATCTTTACAATAAATCAAGATTCCCACCCAAACTATATGCTGAAATCCACATATTTAGCACACTACACCCTCTTTATCAGCTTGGTAATTTGGAATGAGAGAGTTAAATATAATTTCAAAATCATTAAATGTTGGCCAAAAGGAGCCAAAAACAACTATTATAGTGTATGAATCACAGATGATTGTAGTTAGAAACAAGAGCACATTTTTCGATTAATTTTCGAGCATTCACATTTTCAAAGCACTAAGGTCAAAGGCAAAGCAATAGGCCAACTATGAAATTCAAACAGATCCATGTCTCCTTCAATTTGAGCATATTATCGATGAAGTTTGCACATCTCATTCAAAATGTTTACTCTGAATCCATGGATGTTGACGTGGAACTATTTATGGTAAACAATCCTCATAATGAGCCAAAATTTTCATCTATAGATAATGGTTTTTTTTTTTTTAATCTGCAAGCCTCACTTAAATGTAGACTTATTTATGCTACTATTAAGAGAGGTGCACTAGAATCGTAATTTTTTTATACATATTATTCTAAAAGTGGTTTCTTTGATAAAATAATTGAATAATTATTTTTAAATAAAACTCTATATAAACAATATTTTACATTAATATATAATTTGAGTTAATTTTTCTATATAATAATAGTAATAATAATAATCTAATTTTAGAGTTATTGTCAAGTTTGATACCAAATTTCTATGAAACCTTTTTGTTTATGGGATAAGCAATCCACATTTACATGAAGGTTTGACTACTAAAATCTACATAAATGTACATACTCTATCCTTATGGATTTAACTTATTCAAAATGTTTACTCTAACTCCATGGAATCTGAGGTAAAACTATTTATGGTAAACAGTGCTCATGATGAGCAAAAGTTTTGATGCTTTATCTATATATAATTTTTTTTTGTTTATCTTTAAGCCTTGCTTAAAGGTAGACTTATTTATGCTACTATTAAGAAACATGCAATGGAATTGCAACGTTTTTGTACATATTCTTTTTAAAGTTGTTACGTGGTGGTTTATAAGTATTTTATTAATTTTCTTCTATATAATTGTATATAAACAATATCTACATCAATATATAATTTTGGCTTAATGTCTTCTATATAATAATAGTAATAATAATAGTCTAATTTTAAAGTCATGTCTAAGTTAGAGACAATTTTTTTATATGAGAACTCTTTGTTTGTAGTATAAGGGATCCACGTTTGCATGGGGATTTCATTACTAAAATCTATGTGAGTGTACACACTCTACCTCTATAGATTTAACTCGTAATCTTTTCAGAAAAAAAAAACACATACTCTTAATCATTAAACTCACTCAAATTATATATATTATATATATATATATATATTATAAATAATATAATACAATTATATATATACTAAAAAACAATTGAAAATTTCCTTATTTTCATGAATATAAAACCAAAAACAACATTTAAAATATTAACTCATAACATAAACTTATCTTAATTATCAACAATTTCTCACAAGATGTATCGACAAAATAATTTCCTTGATTTACGTGCATTTCAACATTCATAAAAAAATTTCAACATTCATAAAAATTGTGTATATTCTGTGAAAAAGCAATTCCAATATAACGCCTAGCCTCCACTCGATAAGTTTTTGGTTATACAACTTATTTGACTTCTTATTCAGGATAAGTGTATTTTATGATGGAGGACTATCTAGCTATGGCATATAGTATTGAGAATATTTCATCATTCTATTGATCATTATGACATTGTTTATAATTTTTGAAATTAATTGTTTTAACATTTTTTTCTTCAACAATGATTTTTGAAATTGATAATTAAAAAAATGATTTTTGAAATTAATGATTAAAAAAATTTAAATGGAAAATTTAAATATAAATTATTATATATTTCTTGATCGAAAAGTATAAATCCACTATACATCATTTTCAAAATTTGGAATTATATATATATATTTAATAATTATTAACTTTATATTTATATAAAAAATTCACCTCCATTATTAATATTAATGTATTTTATTTTAATATATTTTAAATAATAATTAATAATATTTTTATCCTTATAAAAGAAAACAATGGTAACTAATATAGCTCTCTGAAAAACATAATTTAGAATAAACACTCTAAGATATATCGGTAAGAGTTTTTGGAAACGAGTATTTATTTTTTCGATAGCGAGTAAAATACAATTACCTATTCTCATTTAAAGTTTTGATTAAACGAGTGATATATTAGGGTTTGTTTTTTAAGTGTAATATTTATAAAATTTAGTAATAAATTTAAGTTTAATAAATAAAATTGAGTTAAGAATATTACACTCCAATTTATAGATGGATATAAAAGTAAGTCCAAATTTAAGAGGATGTAAGAAGGATATACTGAGTAGTTATCTTTAATAAGTATGAAAACCGTAAGTAAATATTTTATTATTTATTTATGGGCAATTTTTATTTTAAATAAAATAGAAATTTTATTAGTATTCAATATATTTAAAAGAATTTGGTAATTATTTTTAGGATAAATAATATTTTAAGAAATTTACTTTAATAATAAGGTAATATGAAACTTAAAGTACTTGTTAAAAATAGTTTATATATAGTATATATAATATATTGCATGTTTTCTTTCAAAAGAAAATTAAAACCAGAAAAATCTTATTTACTCATATAGCCTACAACAATCCTAAAAGAAAAATGTTTTGAGGCAATTTAAATCTCCTTAAGAGCAAGTTCATATGAGTAGGAATTAATAGTAAATTTGGTATTAACATCGTAAAATAGGTATTAACACTATTTTAATAGCTAAATATACTCATACCATGCCCCATATATAAGCTTGCTACAATATTGATGATGACACATGGGAGCTTCAAGAAGTCATGTGAGATGAGTACTTGTAGTTATTTTGTATATTTTGAGGCAATTTAAATGTAGATTTTTATAATGCACTAAAGAGAGTTCAAAATTAAGTGAAAGGGGAATGTAACACACAAACATGATCCCCCAGGTTGTTATTTGTATGTATACGCATAATATATAAGTTGGTGAGTAAGTGTGATTTTCAAGGGAAAGTCTACAATGATAAAATGCTAGAGAGCTTATCTATCTACTCTATAGACAAGTAATGCGTGTTATTTTCCAAAAAGATAAGTAAAATAAGTAAT